>CAJQZP010000031.1:610000-692500 GCA_907164705.1 Parnassius apollo
CAGCAATATAATTGGCGAACCAGTAAAAGAGGCTTGGCCCCGTGCTAGTGCGTAAGCACAAACATCGACCGAAGTCGCGCATGTCAATGCGTGTAAACGCCAAACAGAATACGAACGAATCCAGCCACAGTGAATGTACGTCACACGGTTTAGGCAAATAGGCACACTGGCCATAAACCCTCCGTGAGCGCCACCACCTGCCAGACCGCCGCTCCTGCAGACGTGATGTAAGTGTATGGCATCACCACCAATTGCATGATCAGCACGGCTACTAGCCGC
This sequence comes from Parnassius apollo, assembly GCA_907164705.1. NCBI lineage: Eukaryota > Metazoa > Arthropoda > Insecta > Lepidoptera > Papilionidae > Parnassius > Parnassius apollo. The sequence continues at coordinate 610,280 of CAJQZP010000031.1, forward strand.
AGAGCGTATCATGAGTCTACCGCTCACCTCAAGGGAATGGGGTCCCACGTTGTGCGGCTTTCGGCCGCAGCCTTGAGAGTCTCCTCAGATCCTCCCTCCAGCTACCACCCGCATGAGGTCGACACATATGCTCCACCAACCAATACAACGGCAGATATAGCCAAAAGGCAGTTATAAGATAAGAGTAATAATTCGCCATCAGAATGGGTTTGTGTCACTGACGTTGAATAAATGCATTTTCGATCATGTTTGTCTCACCCACCGACAAGTTGCCTTCAATCATTCAAAGGTGGGAAAGTTACAGAGATATAATATTATGTTGTTATATAAAACATTGTGGAGGGCAGACAGTCTGCAGCCCCGTAATGAAGGGACCCGACTTGGGCAAAGCTACTCAGGCGTGAGTCAAACCAAGACGCAGAGAGCGCCATTGAGAATAGCGTCCCACCAAACAACCATCGCAAAGACGCAACGCTGCAGAACGCAACAAGCATCAATACGACTATCGTCGGGCTTACACCATCCCAAGGTCCCCCATACATCCCAGCAGACATCACCACCCGCATACCTCCATCGACCAGAACCACAAGAGTGCGTCGAATCAGGCGCAGCACACCCGCAGATCCATCACAAGATGCAATACCGCAAGTAGCAGTAAGCATCAATGCAACTATCATACGGATGGCGCCCCCCTCACAACACACCCAACATGATCCCTATCGACTTTGGTAACAAATTTGGTATTGTTGATATATAAAAAAATATCACCAACGTATCATAGTAGCACACTACTAAGACGCCAATGAACAAAACTCCACGTATCATAGCGCTAATGCACTAAGACATGAAGTTGAGTATGCCTGTTACACTTAAAAGTGCTACCAAACACACTTATCATCCCCATCCGAAAGATAGACGACACATCGTTACGCGCAACGACATCGCCCACAAACGGTATGGGTGTGCGATGTCCACGGGAAAGCCGTATTGCTACAACAAACCCGCTTACCACCAGCACCAAGATGTTAATTGTATACCTCCATCGACCAGAACCACAAGAATGCGTCGAATCAGGCGCAGCACACCCGCAAATCCATCACAAGACGCAATACCGCAAGTAGCAGTAAGCATCAATGCAACTATCATACGGGTGGCGCCTCCTCACAACACCCCCACATGACTCCTATCGATTTTGGTAACAAAGTTTTTATTGTTGTTATATAAAAAATATCACCAACGTATCATAGTAGCACGCTACTAAAACGCCAATGAACAAAACTCCACGTATCATAGTGCTAATGCACTAAGACATGAAGCTGAGTATGCCTGTTACACTTAAAAGTGCTACCAAACACACTCATCATTCCCATCCGAAAGATAGACGACGCATCGCTATGCGCTACGACGCCGCCCACAACCGGTATGGGTGTGCGATGTCCACGGGAAAGCCGTATTGCTACAACAAACCCGCTTACCACCGACACTAAGATTGTTGTTATATAAAACTACACCAACGTATTATAGTAGCACGCTACTAAGACGCCAGTGGAAAAACTCCACGTATCATAGCGCTAATGCACTAAGACATGAAGTTGAGTATGCCCGTTACACTTAAAAGTGCTACCATACACACTCATCATCCCAATCCGAAATATAGACGACGCATCGCTATGCGCTACTACGCCGCCCACAACCGGTATGGGTGTGCGATGTCCACGGGAAAGCCGTATTGCTACAACAAACCCGCTTACCACCAGCACTAAGATGATATGTCTAGGACACATCGGTTAGCGAGTCCAAGTTTACCTCGGACCAATTGCTCGTGAAGCAGCACACACGCCACCATAATATTCCTTTTCAAGTCCCTAATAAGGACTAGTCATTTTGCTACAGTACTAGGAGCAGTCGGTCACCCGACCACCCCATACAATGCTTATGCATCAAGAAGACCTCCTATAATATTGCTTTTGTATCATAGACCTTACTTTCATAAGTCATGTATATATAGGATTCGAACCCACGACCCTACTATTGTAATGCATATTAATCATAGAGACCTATAGTATTGCTTTTGTACCATAGACCTTACTTTCATAAGTCATTAATATATAGGGTTCGAACCCACGACCCTACTATTGTAATGCAAATTCATCATGGAGACCTATAGCATTGCTCTTGCATCATTGAGTTTAATATCATAAGTCCCTAATATAGGACTAGTCATTGTGCTACAGTACTTCAGGCAGTCGGGCTCCCGACCACCCCATATATATGTACAACTGCAGGAATGTATCTCCGGCAGCTCCTCCATACAAGACATCTATACATGAACACCTTCAATAACTTGGGAAAATTTTCCTTTATACGCGAACTCCTTCCACAACTTAGGAAATTTCTTTTATACGTGAACTCCTTCCACAACTTAGGAAAATTTTCTTTTATACATGAACACCTCCCATGACTTAAACAATTTTTAACAAATTTTCTAATTATCTTATAAACGTTATTTAACTTAATTTTATAATATTTTTTGACTTGTATTTCTATTATTTATCTTATTTTAAATATTTTTTTTCAAGTTTTTAAATAAATTTATTTATTACGAAAAACAATAATTTTGCCTTTAATTTACTGTTATTTGGATAATGTCTGAAATATATTAACTTTATGTTTATTAATTTAACTTAATTGCTTAATATATATCTTTTAAGACTATTTTTGACGCCCCTTTATATTGAATTTAATTATTAATAATAATATTGGGCCGTCACAGTTTCATCATAACTAACAAAACAAACCCAAACTCGGCATACCTAGTTCTACTAGTCCAGGTGTTACAGTGTTAGTTACCGAAGTACACCTTCAGGTCCCTTCAGCAAGTCCGGAGGTAAGGACTCATCATAACTAACAAAACGAGCCCAAACTCAGCACACCCAGTTCTACTAGTCCAGGAGTTCCACTAGTAATCCCGAATTACATTTTCAGGTCACTCCATCAAGACCGGAGGTAAGGTCTCATGATAATATCTCATGTAATAGTTCGATTCTATACCTATCAATTTTGTAAAAGCGTCCTTAAAAATCTTGATTATGAAGATGTAGAAAACATGTTAACTGGTTTATGGTAAACACACATACACACATAAACACGCAAGCGCGCGCGCAAACATGCACACATACGCACACGCACAAACGTGTATGCGTTTGTGCGTGTGCGTATGTATGTACACTCACACACGCACACTTCCGCACACACACGGCACACACACAAACACAACAGTGCACACATGCACACACGCACACCCATTCACACACACACACACACACACACACACTTACACACACACACGCACACACGTACACATACTCACACGCACACATATGCACACAAAAAAAAACACACACACACAAACACACACACACACACACACACACACACACACACACACACACACACACACACACACACGCACGCAAACATGCACTCAGACGAATACCTTATGTCGCCCTTGCCACCACTTCCGCTACAAGAAGGGGCGTTGCCGAGTAATTCTTTAAAAAAAAGTCGTTTATTTCGACCACAAGGATCATAGATGTTAGTAATAATACAAATCTTAAAACTAATTTTCGTAAACTTAAAACTATTTACCTAATTTTAAAACTATATATGACAGGCCCGATTAGTCAGCGCGTGCACCATATGACAATGGTTCAGGTACTGACCTCAAACCTGTCAGAAAATGCCCTCAGGATACCATTGGAACTGGCCCGCACCCTGCGCACCAGGTATGTGCATCGTTTACGCATGGTGGTGTAGAAACAATCCACATGCGCATCCGCTAACATACCCGGCGCATTACTATAACGAGGTAGACCAAACAGCACCCTGAATGCATTACATAACACGCATTTAATCTGTAGATTGTACCGCCAAAGATACGAAACGGCAACGTCGCGGCTGCATTCAGCCAATCCGATCGTTTATCTTATCGTTTGCTGTGCTCTGATTGGCTCATTTAAATCGGATCAACATTTTCCGTAACCATCGCAAGGTGGATTTGTATATCGGATCAACTTCGGCCAACGCTAGCAAACAGTCTCGTGAGTGCAGATGTTGATCCGGTCGGAGCCACATTAGTTACCAGAGATGCATATTGGATCAACAAAAGGCGCCGGATCAACATGCGTTTTCGGATCAACAAAGTGCTCGCGTGAAGTCGCGTCCGTATATATATATATATATATATATATATATATATATATATATATATATATATATATATATATATATATATATATATATATATATCAAACAAAACAATTGAATATTTGAAGCATTAAATTACATTGAAAATTTTGAATTACCCTCCATATAGTCCTTATTCAAACCCTATCAATAATTTTTTTCTTTATTCAAAATGAAGAAAAATCTTCATGGTTATCGGTTCCAGTCTAGTAAAGCAGTCCAAAATTTCAAATTGGCGATTTTAAGTATGCTACATCTAGTGGAATAAATGTTTCTAAGACTTTGTATGGAAAATTGCATAAAATATCCTGAGGAATACTTCGAAAAATAAAAAATAAAAGGCGAAACAAATATTGTTTCAAATCGGGCTGTAGATTTCCACATTAACATAGAACAATATACTGAGAAAGTAAGCAAAATTAACTAATAAAGCTGATGCTTCATCAGTCAGCAGAGGGTAATGTTTTTCTGGGTAATGTTTTCAAGATATGTATGTATGTATGTTTATTTCTTTGGCATACTGTAGCCCAAACGGCTCGATGGGTTTTAACATATGTGCTATCGTTAAATTCGTCTAATTGTTAGGGTAGCATATGCTATATAATATTTATATATTAAAAGCAAAAAGGTGAGAAAAAGGTTTTGTTTCAGTAAATTATTGAAAGCAGTCAATTTTATTAATTACTGTAATAACTCTTGCAGTTCACGACTGCGGTCGAGTTTTGTATGTGTATATATGGGGAATAATTTCAATTGCTCTATTTGACAGGTTATCGTACCTTATACTTGTTACGTGGTATTAACAGAGCCACGCTGTAACTGAATTATACGTGCATCACGAATGGATCGGCTCGCCCGGTAAAGACCACTGTCCCACCAGCTTAATGCTGCTGTTTTTCGTACCGTGAATATACGTATAACAAGTGTGACAAGCGGGCACAAAGTCCATCTACAGCGACATCTAGATCGGTGTCACTAAGATGAATGCCTCGTTTCCACTAAATAGGGTCTTCGGTTCTCTACACTTCTTTGGCTACGTCAGTTGGCATAGTTTGAAAGCACTAGCTTATAATAGTAAAAAATATAAAAGATCGGGGAAAATTCTTCGTATTTTATGCACAAATTTAAAAAAAATTAGTTTAATTACATTTAATTATAATATTTAATATGTGCCATTTTGTTCGATAAATTGCTGTGATGTTTTAGTGATGATGACGGGTTACCAATTAGAGTAAAACGAGTAGAATAATTAATTAGAAGCGAGTAAGTCCGTACCTTTTTTAACTGACCATCAGATAGACATTCTGATCGTGCAGGAGACCTTTCTCAAGCCGAGTATTAGAGGTCCGAACTATAGAATAATTGGGATCGACCGAAAAGTACCAAGACCGAATATTGTCGCCATTGAAATGCCACAATTGACAAAAGAGGCCTCAGTTTGCAGAGTAGCCAAGGTCATCAAAGGATCACGGTAGCCTTTGTATATCTCTCTCCAAATAAAAAAATATTTAAGGGCGACCCAGCTGAGGGCCTTTTGGCGGTTAGCGAAAGTTCTGAAAACAGAAAATGTCTCTTCGATGCCCCCCATAGTTAGATCTGGTGGTCGGTTCGATTTCGGCCGAAAGGTCGAAATACATGGCTAATAGCATCGAGAGCCAATGCTCTCTGCCGTTCGACCATGTCCACCTGAACAAAGTGGACAAGGAAGCGGCTAATTTCTCCGTCTCGTCATCAATGCATGTACGCCCCCCCCCCCCCCCAGTTACCTTCAATGAGAATAAAACGATCATCAACAATCTCAAACACAGGAAAGCGCGAGGCGCCGACGATAGTAATAATGTGCTAAAAGCCTTACCGATTTCCAATGTTTTTCTTTCCACATGAACTTGCCCAGACGTGTGGAAGGAAGTGGATGTCATCGGAACTCACAAACCCTGCACTCCTGCTTATAGCATCATACTTTAAGCAGGAGCTTGGGCTGAAGCATCAACCTCCCGGGATGTAACACCAGCGCCCTAAAAAAGAAGTATAATTCTGCCTCCAGGTCCTTCAAAGAGTCATTGCCAAGGTAAAGTCGGAGCACTTAGCACATACACTCCAAATTCAACGTGCACAAACTTTGGAAAGTTTCAAAAGTGACATCAAGAAGCATTACCTAACACTTTGTGGTTATTGATAACCAATTCTAGCAACAGATAGTTATTCTGTGTTTTTCATTTTTTTTTCCTCTTTGTTTTGTATTTATTTATTTATTATCTATGTATATATATGTATGCGTATATATATATATATATATATATATATATATATATATATATATATATATATATATATATATTGATTGAAACATGTCTACTCCCTTCCAATGGGCTTCTCGGGAAATTGTGCGATCAAAAACAGATCGGAGCATCAAGGTGGTTGTAGACGGTGCAAGCTACGATTACAAGCCTATTAATGCTAGCGTTCCCCAAGGCCGCGTGTTATCACCAACGCTGTTTCTTCTGCATATCAATGATATGTTGCAAACCGGTAACATTCATTGCTATGCAGATGACAGCACTGGTGATGCTCTGTACACCGGCCGTGCTAATATTTCTCGGTAAAACGTCTCCGAGTACCGGGACAAACTTGTGTCTGAAGTCGAGTCTTTGCTGAACGAAGTCTCGGATTGGGGCGACTAAATCTAGTCCAGTTTAACCCTCAGAAGACACAAGTTTGCACGTTAACCGCTAAAAAGAACCCCTTTGTCGTATCTTCTCAGTTTCAAGGCACTCCTCTTGTTGCCTCAGCCAGTATCGGAATCCTCGGCATCGACGTATCGAGTGACGTGCAGTTTCGTTGTCACTTGGAAGTAAAGGCCAAATTGGCCTCTAAAAAGCTTGACGTGCTCAGCAGAGCGGCACAGTATTTCATGCCGGCACACCGCCTGCAATTTTACAAGGTGCAGGTTCGGCCGCACATAGAATACTGTTCCCATCTCTGGGCTGGGGCTCCCCAGTGGCAGCTCCTTCAACTTGACCGCACAGAGCGGCTTGAATCATCGACCGAGTGTTTTCCGATAGGCTCGAATCACTAGCTCAGAAGAGTTGTTGCATCTATTTGGATTTCCTTTCGCATATACCACGGGAGTGCTCTGTGGAATTGTTCAGATTAATCCTAGCCGCCAAATTTCATGAACGCACTACGCGGCAAACCTCCCGATACCATCCACACTATCTAGATGCTTGACGGTCCACCACTGTACGTTTCACTAGGAGTTTTCTTCCGCGTGCGACCCCTCTGTGGAATAGTTTACCATCGGCGATTATTCCAGACCGATACGACTTAGGGACCTTCAAGAAAAGAGCTTACTCCTTTCTAAAAGGCCGGCAACGCACCTACAATTCCCCTGGTGTTGTAATTGTTCATAGGCGGCGGTAATCACTTAACATCGAGTGAACCGTATGTTCGTTTGCCCCCTCTTCTATAAAAAAAAAACAAATAAACCGAAAGATAGGGCTTCTAGTTACAAACCCATCAGCGCTATGGGAAAATCTATGAGCCGTTATCCTCAGCCGTCTATAGGATGTCGTGCTAAATAAAAATTTGAGCAGTTTGGCTTTCGAGCCAAACACTTGTGTCCAGCACCGTCCACCGCTTCACGAAGCACTTTTTAGATTATACTATAAATTCAAACAGGCACACTGTGTATGCGAAAAACAGAGCACAGTAGGTGCTCTGTTTTTCGATATGGCAAAGGCCTTTGACAAGGTCTAGCACAATTGACTGGTTTACAAACATCTCCATGTTGGAGTACTAAAAAGACAAAATCATTCAGGCCTTTCTGGTAAATATCGTTGATTGAAACTACTTTTACGGATTTTATCGCGTTTAATTTGAATTATTTTTAATTCTCGACGTTTCGGGTGCTATCCAGCACCCATGGTCACGAGGTACTGAGATGACTGACTTACCGATGTCATTGTTAAACCCGGAGTACCTTCAGCGTTTTTAATAATTGTTTATGGTCCGATCTATGCAAAATGAACTGACTGTGTCTTGAAGTCTTGGAGTCGTATGCTTGGGTTTAGTTTTAATTTTATTGATTATAGTGTCCCAAGCAGGTGGTAGTACCCAGCCTCCTTCTCTATTGAAATTAGGATGTTTTTTTAATTTCAATAGCTTTACGTATCATCCTTGGTAGGAATCGATGTTTTTTTCTTGCTTGTACACTCCTGCATCTTGTAGAAGAATATGACACTAGACGGATGGTAAGAACTGACTAATCTTCTTCGGCGGCCTGTAGAATGCTCTAATAGGAGCCTGCTTCAAGATGTAGCCAATCTTGTCTGTGACACCTCTGATATATGGTAGTACAGCAGGCACACGCACGAATGTGGCCGGCTTCACTCGGTCACTGTGACGTAGGCGCGGGAGCCGAAGCTTGTTGTCGTGCAGAACCTGCTTGACGTGCTGAAGCTTGACGGCTAGGTGTTTGCTGTTACAGATCAGTACTCCGGGTTTAACAATGACATCAGTACGTCAGTCATCTCAGTCCCCCGTTACCATGGGTGCTGGAAAGCACCCGAAACGAAAAATAATTCGTAAAAGTGGTTTTAGTAGTAATGTACTGTTCGCGTAAATATAAGAAATCATTAGGTAAATATCATTTCCGAGTTGAGGGGACCTCCTCCTCCTCCGGACTTCTCAGACCAGGAGTTTCCCAGGGCTCTGTACTCTTTCCGCCTCTGCACTGGCTCTACTTGAGCGAGATCCCCAAGATTCCCGATACTCATCTCGCATTGTATACGGATGGTACTACCATTTATTCTTCTGCCAACAGCCCATTCAGGGTATGTATTCGACTCCAGGCTGCAGAAAACGCACTAGGCGATTGGTGCAAAAATTGAAAATCAAACTCAATCCTGAAAAATGCAAAGGTAAATAATAAACGCCACTCATGTGCGTGGACTATGTGCTTGTAGATTTCGTAGATTCGATAGTAGAAGGCCAATCTATTGTTTCTATTTAGCTCAGTGTGTTGGCAACAATGTTGTATTTCCTTTCCCTTTGACCATGATTTTTATCGCGAGGTCTTGACGTAGGTGATCAACTTTTCATCACCAGTGATCAATATTTTCAAAAATGATTCGATTTCATTACATTTCAGTAGAGAATCGCAAATAAGTACACGATTCATTAGGTTTCTTTCCGTGAGCTCGTGTGGTACCCAAACATCAAGCTTTTTTGTATATCAAACTTTTTTAAATGGGTCGAAATTGTTTTGTGTTAATCCACAATTTCTCGGCTATTTCATGACTACTAATATGCTGATCTTGCTTTACTTTTTCAAAAACGGCGTCGACTTTATTTGTATGAGGGTAATCAGAGCGAGGTGCATCTTTGATAGGTATCAAAATTCCCGGACTGAAAACGCTCGAACCAAATTTGTGCTACTCTTACTGACACTGCATTAAGGTCCATAAACGTCACAAATGTTTTTCGCGGCTTGATTCGCTTCAAAACTTTAGAATGTATATATCGATAAAATCTGCTACAACTACTACAAACATCAATTTAATGTGCTGCATAACGAGACAATTTAGAATATAATCATAGTAAGTCGTTTCCAAACGACTACAATGAACTTATCGTTTCTTTTATTTGTTTTGCATATCTAAATAATCGTGCCTCGGAGAGCATTAATACTGAATCGTGAGTTCTGATGTCGAATACTGGTTGGATCCAGTATTTTGTACAGAATTAGGTTATTATTGGTTTCTGACCTCTATGTTTTTTTTCGACCGGACCTGACGGAAACATCAAGCAACAACAAACAAACAATTTAGTTTTTATTTAAATTGCAGCTGTGTCCGGCATGCATTGAAATGTCTCACTTTTATTAGGAACCTTCGAAGGTACGCGCACCATAACTCCGCAATGTTTCATCTTAATCGAATGAAAGATTGGTAAGTTGTTGATGTTATAGAAATGCATAGAAGATGAATATCAAACGAATAAGCAAAATTTATTTTGATAATGAAATATGAATGTTAACGTTAAATAAAATAAAAATATATTCGATTGGCTGTAGCTGGGATTTTAATTTTCGTACTATTAAGCTGAGTGTAGGGCAACCCCCCCCACATGCAGTGAGTCACTTGGCTCAGAACCTTGTTTTGTGGCTCTCTTTGTGAGAGATCTATGTTCATAAATGAACTGATGAATGGCTGTTATGATAATGAGATGATACCTGTTGTTAGTAGGCACCGAACACTCACTAACTAAATCGTCACTTGTTTCGTACGGAGGATCCACTTACAGAAATATTTTTACTATAATTCAAACTCAGGTGCCCTTACAATGGATTATTTTTTCAATGTCGCTGGCGTAAATGCAATTTAGATTCCTTGCGCATTATTGTTCTTCTTCCTTCTCGTCCCGTAAATGTCCACTGGACTGGACATCGACCTCTCTGCAGGAAGGAATTGCTGGCTAGATCGGCAATCGCAGTACTATACGTACCTTTAAAGGCGTTGCCACACCAATAGATCGATCGTCGATCAATGCCATTGATAAACGTCAAGCGATGTCGATTGATTCGGATACTGGTCGATAAAACATTGTTTAATCATCGATCGAAATTAATCGATGTGGTTGTGGGCTCATCATCATCTTTCAAAATGTATTCAGAAGAGGACGCGTTATTGTTGGCCAGTACGCTCTTGCTCGTATTATTATTACAGAAATGAAACGCAAGAGCAGAAGACTCTGGATGCGACCGTTTTTTAAGCTTGAAGCGCAAGATGAAATCTTGACGACATTGTAAATAGCGTTCGGTGGAGCGGGGCGGGTCCACAAATAACCAATCGATCGACGACGACTTATTCATTCTAACATCCATCGATGATCGCTCGGTGTGACAGAAACTATCGATCGACGTTGACTAATCCATTCCACCATCGATCGATCGATTGGTGTGGTAACACCCTAACGCTTCTATCCGTCATCGTTCTGGGTATTTTACGTAGGGGGTAAACGAGACGGTTCCATAACTGTCTATCGGAAGCTATTAGTTTTGGTGGCATATCCCATAGAATCCTCTTACAACACCAACGGGACCAAATGGGATGACGAATTATTTTTCACCACCACCGTCCACACAAACTACTTGGACGTGTACTTTGTTCACAATTTTTTTAGATATATTCCTGCTATAAAAAAGAAAATTGCAACATGAATGAGTCGGCTCGACCGAAGTTGGACCATGCTCTCACAGAATACCAGCGTAAAATAGCAGCTTGATGCTGCTGTTCCCGTAGAGAAACGGAGACCTTTTTTACTGAAAATAAGGGATTCCATTTCATTCATCAGAGGTGAAAGCGCATGTGCATATATATATATATATAAAAGTAAGTAAATGCAGGGAATAGAGTGAATGGGGCACTACACTCTATTATAAAGAACCAGAATGTGTCAAAAAAGGCACGTATGGTAATTCATAATGCTGTGTTAGTCCCTACTTTAATGTATGGTAGTGAAAGCTGGGTGTGGCAGAAGAAGCACGAAAGTAGAATAAATGCTGTAGAAATGCGGTCTTTAAGGAATATACTAGGGTTGAATTTGAATGACAGGGTGAGAAATTGCGTGATAAGAGATAAATGTGGTATGCAAGATGATGTTGTGACCAGGATTAAGAAAGGAATGCTTCGGTGGTTTGGTCATGTAGAAAGAATGAATGAGGAAAGAGTGACAAAGCAAACTTATATGGCAGATGTGAACGGCAGAGTCGGGAAGGGACGCCCTAGAAAAAAGTTTATCGACCAAATTGGCGACATTTTGAAGATGGGCCACGTTAGAAGTACCCTTAACCGACGATCACGTATGCGTAGATATATGGATGTAAAGGAGGCGAAAGAGGCATATCAGGATCGTGCCAAATGGAAGTCCGTAGTCTCTGCCTACCCCTCTGGGTGACAGGCGTGAGTGTTTATATATATATATATATATATATATATATATATATATATATATATATATATATATATATATATATATATATATATACAGTGTGTCAGTCACGTCACGACCTAGCGATAATTTAAGGTTACAAAGTATACCTAATTTCATCGACGAAAACACCCATATATGGGGGTCTACCCCCCTCCTGTCGGAATGGCCGACATTTAATTTATAGAGGTGGACATTTTGAACAATTATTAAATTAATAATAATACTTAATGCCATTAAAAGTTTCTTAAAAGTTATAGTGTATTTTTATTTAATCCATTATCGAAAATTAATAGCGCTTATATGAGGCTCTACACACATGACCCTCGCAAAAGGGTCATATTCAAACAGCCCTAACTCTCGAGTTATGCAATTAAGAACAATAATTTTAATGTCAATTTGTAAGTAATATCCTTAAGTATTAGGACAGTATTAAAATTTAGTATCAATGTGCTAGTTTTTGAAGTATGTTAAGAAAAATAAAAAAATAGTCATTTTTTTTAACTTAAATTAGCATTGTAAATGTTTTAAGATATTTTGTAGGAAAAACTTTCCATGATGTTTATTTTTATTTGATAGATTCTATTTTTACCTTTTAAATAACATTTTTTTTACATCTGTAGGACCTTTCTGTCCAGAGAAATCTGCATCTTTTGGCATAGGTATCTAAAATAATAAAAAAAATTAATTGGCGGCCATACCGACAGGAGGGGAGGTAGACCCCCATATATGGGTGTTTTCGTCAATGAAATTAGATATATTTTGTAACCTTAAATTATCGCTAGGTCGTGACGTGACTGACACACTGTTAGGCCGGGAGCTGGTGACAGGTGACGTTCCACGATTTTGTCGTGCATGCCTTTTTAAGGCTTGATAACTAACCCTAAAATATCAAAGATTGTCGGGGTTTTAGCCCCCGGCGCGTCCTCTTCATAAGGAAAAGCGCTTTTCTTTGTGTAGCGAATTTTCGTGTTTTTCCGTGATAGTACACTGCATGCCATTGTAATATACGGAAGTTCAAGTAAATTGAAGCTCTAATAATTGATGGCATGCACCCCGCAGCGGCCCAAGATGATCAAAGGGTTCTGAAAACCTGAAATAAATTAAAGGGCAATTCCGTGTTTTCAAATTGCATGCCGATGTAAAGAATGGAAGTTTTTGTAATAAAAACACTCTGGAAAAATTGGCATGCACCCCTCGTATGACCAACGGTGGAAAATTTCCGGAAAACTCTGTAAAAATTGAACTCCGATTTTCCGTGATTCCAAACTGCATGCCATTGAAAGTATACTTAATTTGTATCATTATTTAATAGTAGGAAATTTGGCATGCACACCAGGATGTTGCAAAATAGAGGCATGCATGGCGAAAGTTGCAGAAAACACTGTGCAAATTTAGGTGACTTGTTTTTGCATGCCGTTTTGTATTTCCTGAATTTACATTATTTCAAGTCATGAACGTAAATGGCATGCATGTAGCTACAGCCCAACATACCAAAATTGTGGAAAAATTGAATAAACATCAATTTTTCAATTGAAACAAAAAACTGAAAAATGCCGTGACTTCTAGTAGTACTATTTTAAGCAGAAATGCGAAATGGCATGCATGTAGCTCCATGAAAATTGTTTAAATAAACAAAAAAACGAGGTTTAGTATTTTATAAGAGTAAGATAAATTATATATGAAATAAATATTAACAAAATTTATTTTAATATAATTATAGGATTATTGATAAGCTATAAGATAATTTCACTGCGAAGTATGAGTTCAAAGGTAAATATATAAAAATATTAATAGAGTTTAATTAGATTTTAATTAATTTTATTGTAATGAAGCTAATATTTTTATTAGGTGCAGATCAGAAGCGACCACCTGATTTCGCAGCAGAATTAAAAAATATAAACTTCAAGAAATCCTTCATCCCCTTTATCATGGACTATTGGGCGTCAGAACCATCAGTGACGGATATAATAGGAGATAAGAAACTATATGTTTCTTTCGAGAGATGTCTACGGTACAAAGTAGATGACACATCGTCACTTGTTTGCGAGGTAATGCCCAATTTAAAATGCGAAGGCCACGAGACACAAAAATGGCGCTTTTCCTGTGTCTACTTAAAGAAGAAAAAAAAGTAGTGATCAAATGCTCTGACACGGATATCCTCGTCATCGTCCTTGCAAACATGGAAAACCTACCAGCGTCAATGAAGGTTTGGACATTATTTGGCGTCGGAAACAATAGTCGTTACATTAACATGAACAAAGTGTATGACGTACTGGGAAGCAAAAAATGCTCAGGCTTACCGGCTTTCCATGCCTTAACCGGGTGCGATTTCAACCCTGAATTTTACCGCAAGGGAAAAAGGAAACCGTGGGAACTGTATTCTGCCAATGAAGATTTCCAAGAAGCTTTCATCGCATTGCAAAGCCCAGATAGCGACAGTTACGAAAGTGCATTTACCACGCTGGAGGACTTTGTCTGCAAAATGTACGCAACAGCGAAAAATGGCATCAGAAAATGCTTTAATGTAGGCGAGGCTCGTCTACGAATATTTACGCAAACATATACAAACAAAATAGAGTCCACAGACGAGTTCAAGCAAAAGTTGATGAATTTCGATGCTTGCATATTGCCACCTTGTAAACGTGAACTCCAACAACAACTTCTTTGAGCAGCGTACATTGGACATATGTGGGAAAATTCTTTTTCTCCAGTGCCCAACGATTCATTGAATGTAGAGGAATTCGGCTGGAAACTGGAAAATAACAGCTATTCCTTCCGGTGGTTCGAGGGTGATGACATTCCTCCTAATATACAGGAAATTATTGAAGGTACTTATTTCTTTCTACTCATGCTTTTATCTTTTCACATTGGAGGTCATTATTCTACTAGAAATTTCATTACTGTGCCATCAGTTGTTTTTTACTTATGTTTAACAAATACGTAAAATCAGAATGATAACTAAAAAACATGTTTTTCTTTAATTTTCATAGCCCCAAAAGAAAGCGGCGCTAATGACGAGGAAGTCATATCGATGTATCCAAATTTTGATGATGAAGAGGATGACGAATCGAATAATGACGATGACAGCGATTGCCAATCCGACATTGGCTACACAACGGAGGAAGAGTACGTACATAGCCGCAATGATGATGATGATAATGATAATGTCGATAATGATGATGAAGCGGTTGATGATAATGATAATTAATAATACTTCACGTTTAAAATAATGATGCTGCTAATAATTTTTTACTTTCATTTTTCATAAAAAATTTAGAAAAAAAAATAAAATTATAAAATCAGACCATTTTTTTGTTTATTTAATCAATTGTCATAAAGCTACATGCATGCCATTCTGCATTTCAACTTGAAATAGTATCTACTAACAAAATACAAAGCGGCATGCAATAAGAAGTCACGGCATTTTTCAGATTTTTTTTTCAATTGAAAAATTGATGTTTATTCAATTTTTTCACAATTTTGGTATGTTGGGCTGTAGCTACATGCATGCCATTTACGTTCATGACTTGAAATAATGTAAATTCATGAAATACAAAACGGCATGCAAAAACAAGTCACCTAAATTTGCACTATCTTTTTTGCAACTTTTGTTATTATTTATAATACGACGGGTTTATTCAACATGCATGCCATTTGAATTAGATAATTATTTCGTTATAAAATTAATATTCATCCTTATTAGGAGTAATTTGGAATCACGGAAAATCGGAGTTCAATTTTTACAGAGTTTTCCGGAAATTTTCCACCGTTGCTCATACCAGGGGTGCATGCCAATTTTTCCAGAGTGTTTTTATTACAAAAACTTCCATTCTTTACATCGGCATGCAATTTGAAAATACGGAATTGCCCTTTAATTTTTTTCAGGTTTTCAGAACCCTTTGATCATCTTGGGCCGCTGCGGGGTGCATGCCATCAATTATTAGAGCTTCAATTTGCTTGAACTTCCGTATATTACAATGGCATGCAGTATACTATCACGGAAAAACACGAAAATTCGCTATACAAAGAAAAGCGCTTTTCCTTATGAAGAGGACGCGCGGGGGGGCTAAAACCCCGACAATCTTTGATATTTTAGGGTTAGTTATCAAGCCTTAAAAAGGCATGCACGACAAAATCGTGGAAAGTCACCTGTCACCAGCTCCCGGTATATATATATATATATATATATATATATATATATATATATATATATATATATATATATATATAGTATAAGTTGGACCAAACTGCACACGGTGTGTAAATTTGATTAAAATCGGTTAAGTAGTTTAGGAGTTCATCGCTTACAAACAATGTGACACGAAATTTATATATATTAAGAATAAGATATATATATTTAAACCATTATATAAACAATTAAACGGGATGCACCAATCCCATTGTGCTGAAGTAAAATAATTACAAACTAGTTATTTATTACTTTAAATTATTTTTCTCTATAGTTGCAATAACATTGAGGTCATTTCAATGTAAATTAACACGCACTTATTAAAATAAAACAAATAATATTTTTATCGCAATACTATATATAATCGTATCACGGTATCGGGTGACTGACCATATAATGAAAACTAACGTTTACTATCATTGTTTTAATAAAATAAAACATTATCATAAGGTGATAACCTTTTTTGGTTTTGCGTAATTGCGTAAGTATTCTTGGTTATCAGTTGTCTATGGTATAATTTCACAGACTAAATATTAATTGTAGTTATATCGTAATATATTAATTGTAGTTATATAGTTATATCGTAATAAGTTTTAGGTATATTTGAAAATATTTCGAATGTTTGGAGGTCACTCTCTAATGTAACCTAGGTTGTACATTAGATATGCATTAAAATATTTTTGTAGCGAACTTGTGTCTGGGTCAACGGGACCTACAGGAACTGTTATTTGAAAGTCGAAGAATAAGAAGGATGAATCAGCCCTCGAATGCCTATTGTACGCCGACGATCAAGTTATATTTTCGTCATCAGCTGGCGAGTGGAAATTGATGGTTACTTTATTGTACGTATACTTTAAAAGAGAGGACAATGAAATCTTCTTCTTTGTTATGGTAGCTTTGAACATTCGCCAATATCAGCGTTAAAGTGTTTATTGAGCAAAACAGCTCAGCAGGTACAAATACTCTGCCCGAGTATAAAATATTGTGATAATACAAGTATCTTATTTTTTCTCTAAATCAATTTTTTGAATTCTAATGATTGGACAGTTGAATTACCTAGAATAAATAACAAACACAGTTGTTACAGCTACATTAGTATTGACAAAAATTAAAGTTTTATGCTATTGGTGTTAATGAAAACATACATTCTGTACATATGTATATATACATATATATATATATATATATATATATATATATATATATATATATATATATATATATATTTGTAGGTTAAAAGGAGGGAGATGATCATAGAGTGAACAACATAATTTTGGACTGTGTAATTTAGGTCAGTGGTTCCCTAATCTAGTCTACATTCATAGAGGGAGCTATCCCTGATCCTCAATTTACTTGTGTGCAAGAATTGCCAGTTCTTAGTCTACAAATAATTGATGTTATATGTTTGCTGAATTTATTAAATTATTTAATCTCTGCTTTGCAAGTTACACTATGTCCGAACAATAAACTATATTACATGGTAAATCATTTTCTATTGCGTTTTTAGCCATCAGATCAACTGTTTCATTGCCATTTACGCCATTATGGTCTGGAATCCAAGCTAAAGAAACCTGAATGTCTTTGAGATGACATCTATACAATGTGTGTTTAATATGGAGCACCAAGGGAATCTTATATTTACTATGCAATTGGTTTGACAAAATTGCTAACAAACAACTCTTGGCGTCAGTAAGAATTACTGACTTATTTAACTTCTGATAAAAAAAAATAGATGTGATTCGATGTATATTGGAGCTTCATGAATCGCCGTGGCCTCACCATTAAAAGTAGAAAAATAGCAGGACATTTAAAATTAAGAATTATTTTGTATCTGGGAATCCAAACTGCTGCTCCAGTACAACTTTCATCTGACTTTTTGGAGGCATCAGTGTATATAATAAGCCAGCCTTTCCATAATTTTTCTATAACTCTACTTAGTATTCTATTTGTTATAGTAGAACTTTTCTCAATAGATATAGATATAATAGATATTTGGTCGGTAAATAATTGCACCATATGGGATATCAAAGATGGGACAGGACTTGCATTGTGATACTGGGTATGGTAGATTGAGTTATGTTAGCAAACTGTTGGATAAGCACTGAGATTCTTTATTAGTCCAGTAATGATTTGATGAAATATATTCCAAAAGAAGGTGTATTATAGAAATGAGAGGTTGGGAACAGAGTTGGTAGATCTTAAAAAAGGAATCGGTCCGAAAGATATTGTCTTCTTAGGTAAAAAAGGGTCAACACACAACACATTCGACTTGGAGAGCATTTATTGGGGAAGATTTCATTGCCCCGATAATTATACGAAGGTATTTGGACTGAATTTGGTCTAGGATCTTTAGGGAAGTCTTGTTACATGGTTCTAAGAGAAAACTGCTATAATCCAAACCATTACGGATAAGGGCATTGTACAATATTTTTTTGGAGTATGGGTGAGCCAAACTTCCAATAAAGCATGAATATTTATATTATTTTCACAATTTTAGAGACATAAATGATATGATGAGAAAGGGTTAGTTTAGAATCAAGGATAACTCCCAAAAATTTTACATTCTCCCTTATTAGGATAGATTCATCATTATAAAAAATATTGATTTCAGGGACTTGCTTATGGAAAGAGCAGATAACAACACTGATTTTGGAAACAGACAACGACAAACTATGATCAATTAATCAATCCTGTAAATAAGACATTGATAAATTCAAGCGGGAACAAGCTGCAAGGAGGTTATCCAGGGAAATATATACAGCTATATCGTCTGCATATTGAAGGATGTTACAGAATGAGTTAACAGAAATTTCTAAATCATAAGTATAGATAGAATAGAGCGAAGGGCCAAGTATTGAGCCTTGTGGAAGACCCTTCCATACGATTCTTGGTGGGAGTAGGTAATTTTGACTATGAATATAAATGGATCTAGAAGAGAGAAAGTTAGACACAAAATTTACTATCCTCACTGGAATACTCAGATTACGAGAGACGTGATATCTATAAAGACTCCAACGAGGAATTCATGTTTAGAGTAAGCTGTACGAATATCAGTTACTAGAGTACTAAGGCTATTCACGGAGCTTAGACCCTTTCGAAATTCAAATTCGCTTTTTTTTAAATGGTTTTTGCTTACAACAAACCATTCCGAACGATTTTTTTTAATTAAAAAGAATATTAACAATGCTATAAACATTACTAATATTCCCTTTAAACACTCGTGGTACGCTTAAAACTGCTTGTGTTACGAGTGGTTCACGCCAGTAGTTGAATGATGGATTCGAACCCACGACCTTTTTGAGTTCGCGGTCCGCGCCCTGCCGTTAGGTTACTGTCGCATAAATTGATTTTTATTAGGTAAAGACCAAAACTGAAATCCGAATTTTTTATGTTTTTGCAGGCGAATGACGGATGAGTCCTAGGCGACAGTGACTCACAGAATTTAAGCCATCCAGCCCTTTTTTTATAGAAGAGGGGGGCAAACGAGCATGCGGTTAAGAAGACTACCGCCGCCCATGATCAACCGCAACACCAGGGGGAACTGTAGGTGCGATGCCGGCCCTTAAGACAGGAGTAACCCTTTTTCTTGAAGGTATCTAGGTCGTATCGGTCCGGAAAAAATGCCGGTGGTAAACTATTCCACAAAGAGATCGTACACAGAAGAAAACTCCTTGTGAAACGTACAGTGGTGGACCGCCAAGCATCCAGATGTTGTGGATAGTATCGGGACGTTTTCCGCGTAGTGCGTTCGCGAAATTTGGCGGCTGGGATTAATCCTAACAATTCTTCAGAGCACTCCCCGTGGTATATGCGAATAAAAATGAAAAGGGATGCAACATCTCTTCGCAGCGCCAGTGAATCGAGCCGATCGGAAAGCACTCGGTCGTCGACGATTCGACCCACTCTGCGCTGGATGCGGTCAAGTGGAAGGAGCTGGTACTGGGGAGCCCCAGCCCTGAGATGGGAACAGTATTCCATGTGCGGCCGAACCTGCGCCTTGTAAAGTTGCAGGCGGTGTGCCGGCATGAAATACTGTGCCGCTCTGCTGAGCACGCGAAGCTTTTTAGAGGCCAATTTGGCCTTCTCTTCCAAGTGACCACGAAACTGCACGTCACTCGATAGGTCGACGCCGAGAATTCCGATACTGGCTGAGGTTCTTTTTAGCGGTTAACGCGCAAACTTGTGTCTTCCAAGGATTAAACTGGACCAGATTTAGTCGCCCCCCAATCCGAGACTTTGTTCAGCAAAGACTCGACTTCAGATACAAGTTTGTCCCGGTACTCGGCGAGGTTTTCCCGAGAAATATTGGCATGGCTGGTGTACAGAGCATCACCAGTGCCGTCATCTGCATACCAATGAATGTTACAGGTTTGCAACATATTGTTACGCGCTCAAGTCGACGATACACTAGCGCCATCTAGTGTCAGGAACGAGAGCGAGGGGAGCATTGAGAAAATGACATTACAAATCACTCAACCGACAGCGCCTAGTCGAAACTCGAACGCTCGGTACCTTGCGCGTGTTTACTTGAACATTCTGGATATTTCTTTGCTAATTTAAATAAATAGGCGCTGCAAGATGCGATCGAGGAGTAGTGTTGATTTGGCGAAACAAGCGAAGCTTCGGAGCGAATAAAGTGTGTTTAATTATTAGTGTTTTTAACTTTAATTTGTGTAAAGTAAATTAAAGTGTTAATTTAGGTAATTTTATCGGCAATTTTTATAGTCACGAACCTCAAGCTCGTAACAAATTGGTGTCAGAAGTGGGATAAAATCATGCCGATTTTACCTAAGGAGGAAACGGAGGGTGTCCGTACCCGAGGTCAACGCCAGCAGGAGACGGACCAACGAAGATTTGGTGGTGCAACGCCGCAGACGTCGGAGGGCCAGCCACCGGCTGCAGGCCCGTCGGTAGCTCCTACATATGCAGCACCTGACTTAGGTGCTCTGATGGTGATGCTGCAGGAGCAGGCTCGCCGACAGGAGGAACAGGCTCGCCGACAGGAGGAACAGGTCCGTCAGTTGAAAGAGCAGCTGCAGAGCGGACAGGAGAAACAGGCCCGCCGATTGGAAGAGCAGCTGCGGGGCGGACAAGAGGAGCAGGCCCGCCGACAGGAGGAACAGGCCCGTCGGTCGGAAGAGCAGATGCTCCTCATTAAGGACCTTCATGCTACCTTTGGGAAAGAGATAAAGGAGGTGAAGGATAGGGTTGCTCAACATGACAACCGCCTGTCGGAAGCTGAAACCCAAATCAAGGAAGCTAAAACCCAAATCGACCAAGTGAACAATCGGGTTGATTACGTGGTGGCTGACGTGAAGAAAACGCTGGACGACCTCAAACTGGGTGATGGAACTACAGCTCCCGTAGTAGCTACTACACCTTCGCTACGTGGGTTCAAAGTGCCACCGTTCGACGGGACTTCTTCCTGGTCAGCCTACAAAATCCAGTTCGAGGCTGTTATGAAGGCGAACGGCTGGAATAAAAGTTAGGCAATGACTGCTCTCACACTAGGCCTGCGCGACCAGGCCTTAACAGTTCTGGAAGCTCTCGGAGAGGAAGTGACTTACGAGCAACTCCTTGAGGCATTGGAGGCGAGATATGGCGACGCTCACCTGGAACATGTCTTTCGTGCGCAGCTTAAAGATCGCGTGCAGCGCATCAACGAAAACCTGCAGCAGTGGGCTCTAGAGGTGGAGAAGCTGGTGCGGAAAGCATACCGGTCTGTACCTGCGCTCATTGAAGGGAACCTGGTGCAGACATTCATCGACGGCATCCGCGACCTGGAAGTCAGAGCTGCTGTGAGGCTCGGGCACCACGAGACGCTTAAGAACGCCTTGGCCCATGCACTGGAGGTGGAAGCCGTGCGGCAGGATCATCGTTCCCATCGCGTCAGGGAGGTTGCAGCCGCTACAGTCCGTGACCGCAGCAAAGGATACAGCCCTAGGTGCTATGGCTGTGGGGAAAGGGGCCATCTTCGGTCCAGCTGCCCTAAGCACACCCTAGGAAGGGAAGGTGAACGGTCTCAGAAAGGAAGTGTGGCTAACAGCACCGCCCAGCAGCAGCAGGAATACGACTTTACTATCAGACACTGCAGCGGGAAATCTCACGGCAACGCAGATGCATTGACAAGAAGACCTTATCCTGAAGATTGCAACCATTGTAGTAGGCAAGAGAGTAAGGAAGTGGTATCCGTGAGGACGCTCAGGACAGACCACCTCAGCAACGTGTGGAAGGACAGCCTACGACATGCACAGCAGGAAGATCCGGACATCAAGCCGATTCTGGGATGGATGAAGGCCCGTGCTACCAAGCCTAAGTGGAGGGACGTCTCAGCGATGAGTTCAACCACGAAAAGCTATTGGGCCCAATGGGACAGCTTGCTGATTCAGGATGAAGTCCTGTGCCGTAAATGGGACAATGGTAAAGCTAAAGTGCCGAATGTTCTACAGCTGTGCCATAATGGTCGTTCAAGAGTCCATCTGGGAGTTAAACGAACTCTACCTAAGGTCCGAGAACAGTTTTACTGGGTCTATTATCGTGACGATGTCGAGGATTGGTGTCGTACATGTACAAGTTGTGCGGCCATGCGGGGACCTCAGACACGTAGTAGAGGAGCACCGAAATTGTACAATGTTGGTGCACCACGGGATAGGACAGCCCTTGACATTGCGGAGCCTTTACAGAAAGGTGCAAGAGGGACTCCTAAGATCGTCCATGTGAATCGCTTGGCGCGTTATTATGGGGCCGATAATGCTTGGAACGAGCATGTCTTAGGAGGGGGCAGTGTTACGCGCTCAAGTCGACGATACACTAGCGCCATCTAGTGTCAGGAACGAGAGCGAGGGGAGCATTGAGAAAATGACATCACAAATCACTCAACCGACAGCGCCTAGTCGAAACTCGAACGCTCGGTACCTTGCGCGTGTTTACTTGAACATTCTGGATATTTCTTTGCTAATTTAAATAAATAGGCGCTGCAAGATGCGATCGAGGAGTAGTGTTGATTTGGCGAAACAAGCGAAGCTTCGGAGCGGAATAAAGTGTGTTTAATTATTAGTGTTTTTAACTTTAATTTGTGTAAAGTAAATTAAAGTGTTAATTTAGGTAATTTTATCGGCAATTTTTATTATCACGAACCTCAAGCTCGTAACAATATCATTGATATGCAGAAGAAACAGCGTTGTCGATAGCACGCAGCCTTGTTGAACACCAGCATTAATAGGCTTGTAATCGGAGTTTGCGCCGTCTACGACGACCTTGATGCTCCGATCTGCAAGAAAGCTGGTGATGCAATAGCACAATTTCTCGGGAAGCCCATAGGAAGGGAGCTTCGAAAGAAGCGCTTTGTGCCAAACCCGATCGAAGGCCTTCGCAATGTCCAAACTAACGGCCAACGGCCTCCCCCTTGGACTCTACTGCCTCCGCCCATCTATGAGATAGGCAGACCAGAAGATCACCAAGCTGATCGACTACGACGAAAACCGTATTGGCGATCACTAATCAGCTGGTGATCCTCAAGGTACCACATTAACTGGCAGTTTACAATGGACTCCATTATTTTGGAGAACAAGGAGGTGATGACGATAGGCCTGTAGTTGGACGGGTCTGAGCGGTCGTCTTTTTTAGGGATCGAGTGGACGAAAGCCGTCTTCCATGATTTTGGGACTACACCTGGGGATTCCGTCAGGCCCACTCGACTTGTGGATGTCCAAGAAGCGGAGTGCTTTGAAACCAAGCGTTGTGTGAACTGCACTTCCAGCATGGAGCAGTCACACCGTGGGATGGTCGGCGGCGTATTCCCCCCCGTTATCGAAAGTCGAGTTGGACGCAAAGAAAGAGCCTAGCAAATCGGCTTTCTCCTTTGCGGTATGGGCCAGTAAGTCGTCCTCCCTGTGCAGAGATGGAAGAGAAGGCTGACAGAAATTCCGCTGGACAACCTTGGCGAGCGATCAGAATGCACGGGTTCCAAAAGGAAGGCGAACTAGTTTCTCGCCAATTCTGCCTATGTGCTCTGACTTTGCCTTTGACTCTTTTTAAGGACCTGGAGGCGGAATTATACTTCTTTTTTAGAGCGCTGGTGTTTGCATCCCGGGTCGTTGATGCGTGAGCCCAGTCTTGGTAGCACTCCTGCTTATAGCATGACGATATTTTACAGGAGCGACCAAACTATGGCTGAGATTTGCCTCCGATGGGCACGACAGAGGAAGGAATAAAAACCCTGTAGTACCACATCAACGACAGAATCCGCAAAAATGTTGGGATCGTCCGGCGAGAAGCAAACCCGCCCCCAAGGGTAGGATGCAAAGAAAGACCGCATTCTATCCCAATCGGCTGACCTATAGTGCCAAACACGGCGGCAGCCTGCAGAATGCAACTGCGATTTCTGCGTGAGTGGCACCACACTCGGGACAAGGCAATGGTCCGAGGAGCCTAAAGGGGCGTTGACGGAAATCTGATATCCGCTCGGTGAGAGGTCAGCAGAAGGTCCAACAGGGTAGGTGCCCTTTTTTCCAGATAGTAATTTTAATGTTTCAGCAGCAACTTTTTTATAAAAAATATAGTTCTCAAAGTTCATAGAGTGGGAATATTTTAATTCAGCCTACTTTCTCTTCTTCCATGCTAAAAGAACAATCTTGATCCCACCAAGGCGTTGAAGGAGCATAATTTTTATAAGGTTTTTTAATGGAAATTGTCTTATTAAGCAGCAAATAAAATAGCATTTTTAAAAGAAGAGTACACTTGAAGAACATTCTCTTTCTGATCAGAAGGAAGGGCTGAAAGTTCTTTCGCTAGAACTGAGGAATACAGATGCCAATTTGCTTTGGATGTGTTATATTTTAACCTGGGTTTAAATGGAATATTCACAGCATCTGTGTTAGGGGAATTGATAAAAATGGTTGCTGCCATGGAAAAGGGGCTTAATTAATAAATATAAATATATGAATTAAATTTGACAGGTTAGTGCTTTTGTAAACTTAATAAAATATTTTCAAGTAGAATAATATTGATGTCAAAGGTAATAATAAAAATATTTAATCTAAATATAATTACAGCCCAACATTACCTCCCACAAGTTCAAGGTTGGTACTGCAGTGTCAGATTCATGGTTTCTACAAGCTACAATCCAAGTGTGCCGCCTAAGAGGATCTTTTGGAATATGTAATAACTAACCAATAATAGAAAAATTTACTACTTTTTTTAATACTTTATTATAAAATCCAAATAAAAACTACAAACCGGCTTGGCAGACAAACCCGCATGGTTAATTAACTTATCGATAACTACAGTTGCGGCGTTCATCACTATAGTGCAATACTTTCGGTTGCAGTGATACCAGTTTATTTTTATAAAAATTGCACACTTTTGCTGCGAGGTAGCAAGTTTCGATTTGACTTATTTGGCCTGTATTTTGTATAATATTTTAATAAATACTAGTTATCGATTATATTTCATCATCATCATCATCATTACAGCCCTTTACAAGTCCACTGCTGAACAAAGGTCTCCTCCAAGGTATGCCACAAAGCACGGTCCTGAGCCACCTGCATCCATCGACGTCCTGCATGTCTTACCAGGTCGTCACTCCATCTAGTGGGGGGTCGCCCTACACTTTGTCTACCGATACGAGGCTGCCACTCGAGAACCTTTTTTCCCCAACGGTTGTCGGTTCTTCGAGCTATATGGCCGGCCCATTGCCACTTCAGCTTACTAATCCGTTGGGCTATGTCGGTCACTCTGGTTTTACTGCGGATATCCTCATTTCTAAGTTTATCACGCAGAGAAACTCCGAGCATAGCCCTCTCCATAGCTCGCTGAGCGACCTTGAGCGTCCTCATACGGCCAGCAGTGAAGGACCACGTCTCAGTTCCATATGTCATCACTGGCAACACGCACTGGTTGTACAACTTTATTTTCAGGTTTTTAGGTATACCTGACGAGAAGATGCGTCGTAATTTCCCGAACGCTGTCCAGCCGAGTTGAATCCGTGGATTGACCTCTCGGTCGAAGTTGGACTTACCTAGCCGGACTATTTGTCCCAGGTAAACGTACTCGTCAACAACTTCGAGCTTAGTGCTTCCAACAACTACCGGCATAGGTGTGACATGGACATTAAGCATGATCTTTGTTTTGTCCATGTTCATCTTAAGACCTATCCGTTGGGAGGCACTATTGAGGTCATTGAGCATAGTGCTTAAGTCCTCCAGCGATTCTGCCATAAGGACTATATCGTCGGCAAATCGAAGGTGAGTGATGTACTCGCCATTGATGTTAATACCGTATCCTTTCCAGTCTAGTAGCTTGATAACGTCTTCCAATACAGCGGTGAAGAGTTTCGGGGAAATAACGTCACCCTGTTTCACACCTCTCTGCAGTTGGATAGGTTTCGTATTCTGGTTCTGTACTCGGATAGCCATCGTAGCCCTACTGTACAAACACTTCAGCACTTCGATATACCGACAGTCAACTTGGCACTTGAAGAGACTGTAGCACCGCTCTAAAGCCTTTTCGGAAACCGGCTTGTTCGGGAGGCTGGAATTCGTTGAGCCTACGTGCGAGACGATTCGTAATGACTCTCGAAAACAGCACGTAGACGCGGCTCAGAAGGGATATCGGTCTGTAGTTCTTCAAGAGGGCGTTGTCACCTTTCTTGAAGAACAAGACCACCACACTTCTGTTCCACGCCTCCGGAGTAGTGCCGGAATTAAAGAGCCTCTGAAGCACTTCAAGTACCGGTTTTCCACCCGCTTTCAGAAGGTCCGCTGTAATTCCATCCTCGCCCGGGGACTTGCCGTTTTAAGATGCTGGAGAGCCATTATAATCTCGCTCAGACTGACGTCCGGGATATCATCGGAATAGTGTCGGATAAGACCCGCTCTTGGATCGTTACTCACACTTGCGTTTGGCTCCAACGTGTGTTTTGCCGTGTAGTGGCGGTTGAGAATATCCACTACCCGATATCTTCCCGTGGGTGTCGTAAGAGGCGACAGAGGGAGACAGGCAGGAGATGGGCAGCAGCATCTTCCTGATAACAGCAATAATATAATAAAAAACTGTGGTTGCCAACCCGCTCGCTAAGCGTGGCAACTATGGCAAATATCCCCCCATGAGTAACGACGCAAACAAACGGCCCCCAGTCCCCGGCGGCCCCGCTATTCCTGGCTACGGTGGCGACCATGGTAACGGCGGGGCAGGGGTGCTAAGAATCTCCGGTGGAGGTTCGGTTGCTACCTACGACGACTCGACCTGGCAACATATAACGCACGCACCCTGAGGACTGACGACAAGATCCTGGAGTTGGAAGAAGAGGTAGACAAGTTGCGCTGACATATTATTGGGTTATCCGAAGGTCCGAAGAGAAAGGGGGAGGACACGGTAATCCTCGAGTCCGGCAACTTGTTCTATCACCGGGAGTCGACCATATGTCCCAAGGAGGTGTCGGATTTATCGTCCACAAATCTCTCGTCAACAACGTTGTAAAGATTGGGAGTGTGTCGACGAGGGTCGCGTACCTGACACTCAGAATCACCAAACGGTATTCGCTGAAGCTCATACAGGTTTACGCACTAACCTCGGCACATCCCGATGAGGAGGTGGAGGAAATGTATGAGGATATTTCTAGAGCCATGCATTCCTCCGAAACCCACTACACGGTGTTGATGGAAGACTTCAACGCAAAACTAGACACAAGAGAAAGCGGTGAGCTGAAGTTAGGGAAATTTGGAGTAGAGGAACGGAACCGTAGGGGCCAGCAGCTGGCCGACTTCATGGAGAAAGAGGGACTCTTTATGATGAACTCTTTCTTCCAGAAGCGGCCCCACAGGAAGTGGACCTGGTCGAGCCCCGACGGTTCGACAAAAAATGAGATTGACTTCATTATGACGACCAGACGCCAACTGTTCAGTGATGTCTCAGTGATCGCAAGGGTGAAAACTGACAGCGATCACCGAATGGTTAGAGGCACACTGAACCCAAACGTTAAGTTGGAGAGGTCTCGTCTAATGAAGTCAACGCTCCGTCCCCCTCGTGCTCTAATCCAGAACCCCAAAACCTTTCAGCTCGAGTTACGTAACCGCTTTCAGTGCCTAGAAGATTGCAATGCAGTGGACGATATGAATGACAAGCTCGTGGAAACTGTCCATGCGGTCGGAGCTCAGTTCTGCAAGACCGGCCGCAGAAGAACACAAAAGCTCTCCGATCACACTCTTAATCTCATGGCTGTTAGACGGGAGATGAGGCTGCAATCGTCAACAGATTTGACAGCATACAGGCAACTGAACAGACAGATCTCCAAATGCATACGGCGAGACTTACGCAAATTTAATACTGCTCGTATTGAAGAAGCGATTGAGCGGAACCAGGGCTCCAAAGTCTTTGCCAGAGATCTGTCTGCCAGTAAGAGCCAACTGTCAAAGCTGAAGACTGAGTGTGGCAGCATCGTTTACGGGACACCTGAGATTCTGAGTGAGATTGAAACGTTCTATGGGCAGCTGTACACATCATCGATTATATTTAATTATATAATATTCAGTATCGTGTTAAAATTGAGCTGAATATATAAATCATTTAACAAAATCCACTACACATCTGTATGTAATGATTATTATTCATCACAAACTAATTTAGTTATTAGGAAATATATTTTCGTTAATATATATAACTTGTGTAGTAAATTATATTTATTTAAAAATAGATTATTTTTTACTTTATGAACTATGATGGCCACACTCGGTATTGGACGATAATATTCACAAAGTAAGAGTTTTAATGATAAAATTACTTTAATATTATATTAAAAATACTCACAGATGAAAAGTCTCATTGTCCTTTTGTATACTTGACGTTTTTGATTGTTTTTTTCTTTCATGTAAATACACTGCAATTCGGCATTTTGTCGAGGCTCGATTTACTGGCACGATCACTTCGAAAAGGTCGATTCTATACCTATATCAATTTTGTAAACGCGTCCTTAAAAAATCTTAACGTAAATACTGCGGCAAAAAGAGCGACACGTCTCTATAGCACCAGGCCTCGGCCGGCAGTGACTGTGCACAGGCGTTTACGCAAACATCCGTACGTATTATTTCAGAAATAAGAATATGCTATTTAAAAAAAACTATTGGACTAAAAAATTAAAACACTATAACGTTAATATGTTGAATGTATAAAAATCTGACAAAAAATCAGAATGATTGCATGTATACTAGTATGGTTTTTGCTTGTTAAAAGAAATTTTTAGAGGTATGTTTGTGATTTTTCTTCTATCGTATTAAATTAGTGGTATCATGTTTTCAACACACTATCTAACTAGCATATATCCTGGACAATATCAAATATTTTTCTGGGTTTGTTTACTGCAGTGGATCATATACTTTGAGGCATTATAAAACTTGCGTTTAGGGTCATGCCTCGTCTTAAGTCCGTGGTCTCTACCTACCTCTCTAGGTGACAGGCGTAAGTTTTTAAGTTAATGTATATGATATGTTTTTATTTTTAATATATAAACACCTAAAAAAATATTTTTAAGTCTGTATGAAAAAGTAAATGACAACAAATTGAATTAAAAAAACACAACGAATCCGGTTATTTCAACAAAGCCATTTGGTTCCAAAAATGTGTCCGAAAAATGTGCTGCTTATCTATGCTATACATTTTTCAGCAATATAAATACTTATCGCGTATTCAGCATTTAAAAGATTAATAATATTAGAGATAAATTAAATGACAAATCATATCAATATTACAACGAAAATAATACTTTGAATGTGTTTAAAAGTTAACGTAAATGTAATCACATTATCGAACCATAATAATTTATGCATATGCATGCCCTGCCCTATGAATGTTTAGAAATTACTGGACCTTTATAGATAAATAACAATGTTATCTGTGCGCGCGTTCCCGCGCAAAACAATAAAACGTCAAGACAGTATCTGCCGCTGTAGGTACTACAGTAAAGTAACAGATTGTATTATCTATGCAATGGCTTTACGTCAAACTGTTGTTTACTGCAAACAGTAATAAAAAGCAGTATGGGTCACCGAGACACACCCTTCCACGTGCTAACTCACAGATGTTGAAATTCCTTAATGTAACCGTTGTTAAACACTGCAAAATATGAATGAATTACCTTATCGTACCGTATTTTACCCTATATACCGTACGATCCGTCGGTTCAGACTGATCAAAGTGACGGATCTGTAGTGTACTATTTTAGCGATTTACTTGATTGCAGGCGACATTTGAGATCGCAGCAATAACCCAGACAATCTTGAATATTTTAACGATAAACCGACTGTGTATGGGCACAGAATAAATAATAGTACTACGTACAGAAGTTGCACTCCTTTGAAGTCAACTGCTTGCCGACGTTTAATAGCCTACATAATTATTATTAATCAGATAAATCGCGCACGCAAGCTAAATAAAACTTTATCGCTGCGCGTTAGTGTCCATATTACTTTGCATCTTTTCCGCTTCCTAAGTCACGGCGGACTTTCCGTGGTTATTAAGGGATGTCAATAGAAAGTAAAAAAATACATTGCGAAATGTTAATTATGTTACTTAGGTGAAGTACCTATTCTGTCTATGATCGACTGACCATACTTTAGCCCCTATGTGAGTTCTGCGATATCTAACGCATGCAAATTGCAAGGTCATTCGTCGGGAATCGCAACGCTTGGTTCGGAACAAATAGGTGGATAGTGTAAACAATAAATAAACCTGAAATATGATACCTTACAGAAATGTGATCTATTCTACTAACTTAAAAATCTTCTTAGTATACAAAGTTTTAATTTCAGTATTTTGTGTTATTATAACTTAAAATATTTTAATTACAATATACAAGTATAGGTATGTATGTAAGTAAATACTTGGATAGTGAAGTAAATTTTAACTAATTTTTGTAATAAAGTACTTAGGTATTTCTTCTGTAGATCAAATTATTACTTAATTCTTTTTTGCTGTAAGTACCTATCTAACAAAAAAATTAAATAAATTCACCTTTCATAATTTCCTTCTAAAATTCTTCGGTAACTTAAAGAATGATATGAAACCTTTCGTTGGTCATTTCATTTAGTATCCATCCACGCAACAGTTATAGTAGGAACGACGTTTTGCTATTATAATTTAAAATTTAAAATTAATATTAATAAAATTTTAATTTAAAAAAATAATATATAATTTTTAAAATACATTAAAACTTTTACAACTATTTTTACCTAAAATTAAATATACTAAACACTAAATAAAAACTATTTCGATAAATATTTGCATAAAAATATTTACGTAAACAGCGTTAAAAAACCAACACTGAATCGCCTCCAACCCGCTAGCCCTGACTGCGTTATTTCGCCCGGGCGCGTCGCGATTTTAGGTAATTATTTCACGTAGGTAGTAAGAGTGATAGAGGCCGGGTATGGGTCTTTGCAATCGACGAGGTAGGTGAGTCGGTTCCGTCATTGTCATATAATTATGCCAGTCTGGGAGGCGGAACCTCAATTCCTTCAAAATATTTATATGCAAATGTTGATGAGGTTTTAATAGCCACCTTTTCACCTACACTTTTCTACGTTTCTTTTTTTATGCAGTCGGATTAAATGCACCGTCAAACGGGCATAGAAAAGAAGCTCATTTTCCATTTTAAAATAAAGCATGTAATTAATTATTAAAATTTCTGTCTGTCGCCTCAGTCGTTCAGTTTCAAACAAGTAAATGACCGATTGCAACGACCAATCGTTTCTTGTCGCTCACACAAGTGAGCAGTAAGCTTTGAGCGATGTATCGTTACGATATCTTTTCAGATTAATCGTAACGACGGATCGTTAAGTGGGGCCCGTTACATATTTCATGACTTCATTTGATAATTTTTTTTAACTCAAGCTCGACCGAATAATTGTTGGTAACCTATACCTTTAAACGAGCTTCTTGTATATATATATATATATATATATAAAAAAAAAAAAGGAATCTCGGAAACGGCTCCAACGATTTTCATAAAATATTGTGTGCAGGGAGTTTCGGGGGGCAATAAATCGATCTAGCTAGGATTTATTTTTAGAAAATGTCTTTTTGTCCGTGTTTTTAGGCAATGAAAAACTGCTACAATATGATTACAAATAGCTTAATTGGTATATTGGGCGGTCACAAAATCGTAATACCATGGTTCGAGCCCAGCCGACCGACCGACCGACTTTTGTAATTTTTTTTTCAAGTTCCTTTCTTTTTTTGATAAAATCTATTTTTTTCGAGCCCTTTTTTTGTATTTTTTAAAAACACGAAAATTTAAATTAAACTAATTGCACTCATGATTTTTTATTCAAATAACCAGTTCAGTTTTTTCTATTATGTCGCTAAGATCAAAAAATATATTATTCGTATTTCATCAGTATGTAATTTGTATCTAAATACAATTTCCAAAACACAAGAATTAAAAAAAAACCGAACGAAAAATACCGAGCAAAGCTCGGTCAACCGGGTACTTACCATTAACATGTCTAATTTCGTGTATGCTATCCGCTATTAGCGTGTGTTTCATTAAGCGTAAAATATCCAGGCCGTTGAGCGAACCACCCTCAAAAAGTACAAGACGACAATGAAATAGAACAAGATTGTAGAATATTTCAGTGCATTGTATAAACCTTTGAATAATTTATAATACTACGATACTATGATCCTCGACCGGCTTTTTTATGATAGACTCGCAGAGGTTTCGCTCCAGTGATCAAATAATAATTTGCTTAAAAATATATACTATATATTAATTAATTGCCAATCGTTAGCTGTATTTTTTTACGTGATTATTCTTTAAATTTCATAAAAACATTATCTGTGGATTGGTATCGCCGAAATAAATGGGAAACACCCATGATCCGTTTTAATAATGCGACTTAAAATTTGGATCAATGTAACAATTATTTGCTATCTATTAATTATTTTACAAATATAACATTCTTCCTCTTATCTTGTCTTTATAATATTAGAGATTTCGACTTGGTAGATCCATGCTGCAGCTATATTATAGTTGTAGCACGACTGCATCGTTGGTCTAAGGGTTGTAGTAGTGCGACTGCTGATCATGAGGCTCTGGGCTCGAATCTCGGGCCGGGCTAAAAAATAATATATTGAGTTTTTCATCAAGAAATTCTCAGTAGCTGCCCGGAGTCAGGAAGTTGGCGGTGTCGCACCCCCGTGCCTCGAAAAGCACGTAAAGCCGTTGGTCCTGCGCCTGATCCCTCTCCGGTCGTGTCGGTTTACCGTCCCATCGCAATATGAGAGTGAAGGAATAGAGAGTGCACCTGTGCTTGCGCATACACTTGGGCACTATATAATCCTGTCCTGCGCCGTTGGCTAGCCTCCGTTGAGGCAGGCCGCCGTGGCCGAAATTCGGTCTGAAGGACATTATTATTATTATTATATAGTTTTCTCATCTGGTTGGGTTCTATAAATATATAATTATAAATTAAAATGAAAAGCTAAATATATATATATATATATATATATATATATATATATATATATATATATATATATATATATATATATAAAAATAAAATAAATACATAAATAAATAAAAGCCCAACCAGATGGAAGCCCTCGGCAGGGGAGACCAAACGGCCGAGGATTAGGAGGAAAGAGAAAGAAACCGGCGGACGATGTGGGTGGTATCGAGGAGCACCGCCTTCTGCATTTGAGCCCGGAGCGGTCCGTCACGGAGTCCCAGTCGCCTCAGATGACCTGAGAGGCTGACTGGGATTAGCCTAATATAATATAATAAAATAATTCCAGCCGGCATACCACCCCACTAGTCGGTCACCTCGTGAGCCAGGTCCAGATATTTTGTTCGTTTATCCGTTTCGGCTTTCACGAGGTTCTCGTCATACGGAATGGTAATGTCGACCAAAAATATCCATGACTGCCCGGTCAATCAGCACAATATCAGGCTTATTCGATAGAATAGTCCTGTCTGTGATGATGGACCGGTCCCAGTAGAGCCTGGCGCGGTCATTTTCGAGCACGGCTTCCGGCAAGTACTTGTAATACGGCAATTTCCGGTCCACGAGAACGTATTTCAGAGCGAGCTCCTAGTGTAGAATTCTGGCTACTAGGTTGTGCCTGTGCAAGTACTCAGAGTTAGAAAGCGCCGAACAACCGGAAATGACATGCCTAAGTGAGTCACCGGGATGGCGACAAGCTCGACAGATGTCGACGGTGCCATTCCTTAAGATGTATCTCCGATAGTTGTTGGTCTTAACAACCTGATCCTGTATTGCACAGACAAAACCCTCGGTTTCCCCGAAGAGGTCACCGAAACGTAGCCAGTAGAGGGAAGCGGCTGGATCTACGTGGGGCTCATATAGAGCTCTGTAGTACCTCCCGTGGAGCTCCTTCTCCTTCCATACGGTCTCCTGGTCGAAAATGCTCTGTACTGTCGGATCCTGCCATTGCTCGTTGGCTAAGAATAGAGGGGTAAGTCCTTTATCACTAAAAATGACGTCATTATAGAATGATTCATCCGATCTCGCCAGGAAGTAATGACAGACGATGCACACTTCGCGATTATGCATGGTGAGCGCGCTCAGGAAGGCACGCCCACCATGCTTTCGCGGCAAGTACAGCCTCATTACCGACGATTTCGGATGATGCATCCTATGGACGTCATTGGAGTGCGGACTTTTCTATCCAGGGCGTTAAGTTCAGTCTGACTCCACCTGAGTATGCCAAAGGTATAAATGAGGACAGGCATGACCCAGCCGTTATATGCGTGTGTCTTATTCACACCGGACAAAAGGCTTTTAAGCACTTTGGTCAAGCGTGCATAAAACACTTCGCAAACTGACTGTTTCATACCAGCCTCATCGATACCGATATTTTGTGACATACCCAGGTATCGGTATGTTTCAGCCTCGGAAAGGGTCCTTAAGTTGACGGGCACAGATAATTCTATGGCCTCAGAGTTAGTAACCCTTCCCCTTTCAACATGGAGGACCGCACTTATCCGTCCCCAGCTCCATTCTAATAGAATTGCTAAATTCACAAATGATGTTTAGCAATTCCATAAGAGGGGAGCGACTGGAGGCGAATAATTTGAGGTCATCCATATAGAAACTTGGGTCACTTTTGTACCTCCTTTCTGAAGCTGAAATGCCCTCCCGGAGCCCTCCAGTAAAGTACTGAGAGGGTTCAAAGAGAGGCAGAACCAGATTGGACTGAGACACTCGCCCTGGAATATACCCCTTCTTATCCTTATGCGGCTTTCCGCAGCCGTCATCCATTCGGCTAGATGACAGAGGATTGTACTCCACTGCCCCATACACTGCTCGAGGAAGTCTCGAACTGTACAGTCAATCTTGTACAGCTCGAGGACCCTCTTTAGCCATGTATGGGGCACCGAGTCAAATGCCTTTCTGTAATCTATCCAGGCGGCGGTGATGTTCCGACGGTTGCGTTTCACCACTTTGCCAATGACCGCGTCAATGAGGAGTGGTTCCTTGGTTCCACAATCGCCGCCCCGACATCCATTTTGAGCGCGCGACATCACCTGATTTGAGTCCAGGTGACGAGTGATTCTTGCACTCAAAATGGATGTTAGTGTCTTGTATATGGTCGGTAGACACGTGATGCCACCTGTATTTGCTCGGGTCTGTGGCACCTTGATCTTTAGGAATCAAATGAGTGATCCCAGTAGTGAAGAAGCTTGGGAGCGACTTCTGGTTGAGAGCCTCTTGAAACTGTCGGGCGAGCACAGCGTGACACACCATGAACCCCTTTAGCCAAATAGTGATGGAGCCCGTCAAGCCCCGGACGTTTCCAGTTCGGACCGCCTCAGCTACGTCATCCGGCGTTGTGATGACGTGGTCCGTGGGCGTAATACCCGCACACTGACTCGCCACAACTTCCGTCCATGGCCCTCGTTGTGGTTTACGAGCTCTGACAACAGGCTGCGCCAGAATGCGACCGTGTCGGCCTGATTCAGTTCTGGGCCCGTTCCACTTACCATTGGTCACTCCAATGATTTATAGAGCCTCTTATATAGGCAGATAGGCCTGTAGTTAGACGGATCTGAGCGGTCACCTTTTTTAGGGATTGGGTGCACTAAAGCCGTCGTTCAGGACTACGCCTAGGGAGGAGGAGTACCGAAAAAGGACGCGTTAAACCGGTGCCAATTTCGGAACACACGTCTTCAGCACAATAGGAGGGACACAATCAGGTCCACTCGATTTGTTAACATCCAGGGTACTCTGTACACCGAGCGCTGCGTAAACAGCACATCCTGCATGGAGTACTCAACCACAGGATGGTCAGCGGTGTGTTTCCCCCGTCATTAAAAGTCGAGTTGGACGCAAATAGAGAGCCCAGCACAGCAGCGTCCAGATGAGAGGTCAGCAGAAGGTCCAACAGGGAAGATATATTATCTTCCATATCTGGGATCCACATAGGTGAGGTAACCAGTTGTGTCATATCATATGCCAAAGCAAAGTCATAAACAGATCCACCCGCATGATCGGTTAATCTTGAACTAAACCATTCAGTGTGGTGGAAGTTAAAATCAATTAATAATTTTTAAAAAAGTAGCAGATTAATGCCTTTGTATTTTGTATTATTAGTATGGAGATCTGAACATAATTACTGGAAACGAGGCATTCCATTTTAGTCATCAGGTGTGACAATGCATCTGCATTCTGATATTTAATATCAGATGATAATCGAGGATACATGAAGATATCTATGGACCGCAGCATTCACTTTCCATCAGGTGAATTGGTGCTCGTTTGTCACTCTTATTCTATAAAAATAAGGCTTCAGATGAGCCGACGTTTCGTAGGACTAAGATGGAATGCCTTACAGCTTGTGATTCTATGGGCACATCCACCTTTAAACCGATACACAGTGGCGACAATGCTGCTGCTATTTGGTAAAAATAGGTAAGATGTACAACGGTATGGTACCAACCTAGACGTAGACAGAAACGAGCCCTTGTATATTTTCTTATACAAAACAAGTGAAAAACAAAAAAGGTAAGTAGGAAATGCAGTCCATAAGCACCTGAGGCCAACACACAAAGAAAGCTACAGATCGCTGTTACCACTAAGGACTAAGGTGTAATACCTCGGTCTGTAATCAAACCGGCTCATCACCCTTAATACCGTAATAGCAGTGCAAGCAATGGCTATTTAGCGGTATAACAGGTAAGCCGATAGTATCCAGACAAGTTTTTAACCAGAAAGGGAGTCCTGCCGCCTGGCCCATTTACAGACTGAGGCATTTGACATTTTTTTACAACACATTAAACGAGTGAGCCGTAGCAGCTCGGGGGCTAGGCGCTTGACAATTAGACAAGTCTTAAATTTAAATTTCCTGGTACGCAAACAACTCGTGTGAATGCACGATCGTGTGATCGCACAAGACCATAATTTGTGCCATTCATTGCGGAAAGCTTAACTTAAACATAAGTTTAGGAACGGACTTAAGATGGGCTGTAATGATGTTGATGATGAAGCAAGCCGGATTTTATAAAAGGAATAATTCAATTGACGGCAAAAAAGCTTTTCAATGACCATGTTACACAAATAATAAAGCGGACTGATGAAGATATTATGCTAGATGTAAAATTTCGCCTAATTAGACACTTTATTCTTCCCCCCAGCTAAACCTCCTTTCATTTCTGACAAAGTTGCGTATTTATACAATGTTTTCCTTTACCGCGGAGCACGAGATAAATCAGAGTTTAAAATTCGTCATCATCATCATTACAGCTCTTCTAAAGTCCACAAGGAATTGCATAAAGCACGATCCACTTACATCCATCGTCTTTCTGCATGTCTTACCAGATGTTCACTCCATCTAGTGGGGACTGCCCTAAACTTCACCTACCGGTACGAGGCTGCCACTCTAATACCTCTTTTTCCTATCGATTGTCGGTTCTTCGAGCTATATTAGCGGCCCATTTCCACTTCAGCTGTGTCGGTTACTCTGGTTTTACAGCGGATAATGTCGTTTTTAAGTCTATTGTGCAGAGAAACTCCGAGCACAGCCCTCTCCATAGCTCGCTAAGCGGCCTTGAGCTTCCTCATACGGCCAGCAGTGAAAAACCACATCTCAGATCCAAAGTTCATAACTGGGAACACGCACTGGTTGTTTTCAAGTTTTGGGGTATACCTGACGAGAAAATGTGGCGTAATCTCCCAAACGCTGCCCAGCCAAGTTGAAGTTGTACTTACCTAGTCGGACTATTTGTCTCAGGTAAATGTACTTGTCAACAACTTCGAGCGTAGTGCTCCTAACAACTACCGGCATATTACACAATATTATTTAAAATTTCAGTTAGTAATTTTGTTGGTGCCGGCTGGGATTGAACACGGGATATTTCATGCCGGCGCATCGCTTGCAAGTTTACAAGGCGCAAGTTTGGCCCCACATAGAATACTGCTCTCATTTCTAGGCTATGGTATCCCAGAACTAGCTTTTTTCACATGACCGCGTCCAAAAAAGAGCGGTTCGAATTGTCGACGGCCGATCTTCCACGATCGTTCTTTCTGATATTGGTGTTACATCATTTTGCATATTCTATCGCATATACTAATATATAAGTGTTCAGACTAGTTCCAGCCGCCATTTTTACCTGCGCACATTGCGACTAACTTCGCGATACCATACTGTGCGATTTACCAGAAGCGTTCTTCA
Source organism: Parnassius apollo (assembly GCA_907164705.1). Lineage (NCBI taxonomy): Eukaryota > Metazoa > Arthropoda > Insecta > Lepidoptera > Papilionidae > Parnassius > Parnassius apollo. The sequence continues at coordinate 649,389 of CAJQZP010000031.1, forward strand.
GTGCACAACTTCTTTGTGGAATCGGCTACCCCACCGATTTTCTGGGGCCAATCCGACTTAGGATTACACACTTTTAGAAGGACGACAACGTACCTGTAATTCCTCTGGTGTGGCAGCTGGTCATGGGCAACGGTACTTACCATCAGTCAACCGCCTGCTCGTTTGCCATCTCTCCTTAAAAAGAAATGAAATTTTAAAACAAAATTAAAATTCACAACCTAGTAGTACTCCGAACAAAAAGCTCTTTAGTCATCTTTCTTTTAATTTATAAAGCTAATTTTCCACCTTACGGTTTTGAGCATCCGCATATGCTTATTCATTTTACGGTATACGACCGGACGCTGGTTTTACATTATTGTTTCCGTCTAGAATTCACGCTGGATCTGAAAAATCAGTGCATGATTAAATGAAGTTATTAGTCTTACATAAGCAGATATAATGTAATCAATCTCAATCTCCATATTGTTTTTCATCTACACGTGCTGGAGCATTGTCAACAATGTGATTTATAGCTAACATCTAACAACTGCTGGTCGCGTGGAGGCCGTCATTTGGTCCTTATCATTCTAAGTACATTCGTACTAGGTACTCATGACAATTTAAATACCTTTTAGGTGTTGTCAAAATGACTTCATTTTATATTTTTATTTCTATTGTTTCAAATTATATGGAAATATCAGTAAATAACGCTTCTTATATATCTAAGGACCGGCGTAATACAGCATTATTAGGTATTTTCTGCCAGTAGTAGCCGGACCACCCGAAGTCAGGAAGTAGGCGGTGTTCACGTTCGCGGCTCAGAGAACTTATAAAGCCGTTGGTCCTACACCTGATCCATCTCCGGTTGTATCGGGCTGCCATCCCAACGGACTATGAGTCCGAGGTAATAGAAAAGTTCCTCTGTTTGAGCATACACTCGCGCATAAGATATTATCCTGGGAAGATGGCTGAGACTAGCCAAATGTAATTAGTAATCGTAAGTAATCGAAACTCGGTCTAGGGGATATGTTTTTATGTGTCCCAATTAGTAAGTATTTTGGTTTAGTTTCGAAACGCAAGTACCATAACTATAGTTTTAAACACTGACCGGATTAACTTTTAATTGTATCGCAACTTTAATAAAACCGAGGGTCAGACCAGTTTTTAGCAAGCAATTGAGATTATGTTTAGACCAATAGTGTGTTACCGATAAAGAAACGCTACTGCGTTGACTGTCACGCTATTGGTTTAGGTTAGAGGTCGACTTTAATTGTATATATGGAATTTAAAGTTACAGTTAAAGTTATAGACTGTATACGTCCCACAGCTGGGCACAGGCCTCCTGTCATTTCTGAGAAGAGTTTAGGAATCAGAGAATTGTTACGAACTTAACAGTATTCGAAAATTGTTTTCTTATTTCTCAGACATACATGTTTCCACAAGATGTTTTCTTTCACCGCTTAGTAAGTGGTAAATCAGCACTTTAAAATGCAATTAAAAATTTTATTGGTGCCGGCGGGGAACCCCGGTTGCTCGCGTACTGTGAAATTTACTGCGAGCGATTCGCCACTGAGCTGCCACGGCTTGTAGTAGATAGGCGCTATTTAAAAAAAAAAAAGTACTCTATACGGCTACTCTACCACGGCTCTATTGGTTATATATTAATAAAAATGTGTGATTTATATTAATAAAAGAGACTCAAGACAAAAAAAATATAATTATTTTTACCTGTTAGAGCCACGCTGCACCTATATGATTGTAGCACGATTGGGTTGACTCGACCGTAGAACTACGCTCTGAGAGAATGCTAGCGTGAAACAGCAGCTCAAAGCTGGTATTTCGTATGGTGAATGTAGAGAAATGAGCACAGCATCCACTTATCATTTATCAGGTTTACTGTCCAACCTCACCACCCCCTCGCCATGGGTGCTGTAAAGCGCCGCCAAGGTCGAGAATTAAAAAGTTAAAATTCACCGCGATAAAATCCGTACAACTTGTTTAATTTAATATATTATTTTACAATACTTACTATGATATCACAATAAGCACTTATTAAGGCGTGAGCAAATCGTTCCACAACCCTCTCAAATCTATCTTTGAATGGTTAACATAGTAATGATCAATTATAGTGATTTGTAAATATTAAATTGCATTATTTTGTGATGATTTGTAGGAGTCATCGGTATAGGGCAAATCGCAACACGAAAGAATAGGAAGTAAACTTGCTGACTCATAAAGCTACTATCGGTTTCAACTATAATTTCTTGGTTTGGAGTGTACTTTAAAGTTATCTTAAAGTTATTTAAAAACAGCAACTGTAATAATAAACCTTTTCTTAGTCTATTAAAGATGCATGTAAGTAAAGTATGTATATCATTTTAATTTAATTTCTAATTTTAGTTGACTAGTTTTACTGTGAATGAAAAAAATGGTTATTAATACCTACAAATATGTTACAGAAACGTGGCCTAATGCTAAAAACCCATACAGAAAAGAGATGGTGCATTTATTGCATTTAAATCAACATTATACAATACCAAATACATACAAACCAAAAAACAGACTTTTTATAATCTATTATCAGTTTCACTGCGGAAAATCGAATAGAGTTTTGTATTAGGTTAACTAGGAGGTTTATAAAGAAATAAAAAATAATATATTGCACACCATTTGTTTTATTAATTTTATAATTATTCATATAGTTGCAGACACACAAAATGCATTACACATAACACATAAATCTAACACAACACACATTATAACCTTAACTGCTATAGTCTACAATAACATTTCTGTTTTAATCTATTTCAATAATATTATCAAACTCAGCATGAACTATACAGTCAATTGTTCGTATTAGTGAGGATTCAAATCGTACTTCCATGCTTTATGAGATTCCAATGAGCTGATGAGTTGGCTGATAAATCAGGAGTTACGAAAATGTTGATAAACAGTAACCTTTGGCATACTGTTCACAAGAGATTCCATTTCCTTCATTAAGAATAAAGTATGATATGCTGATGTAAATATACTATTATTTAAAGATGGTTGCAAAGCTTTTGAAGGTATTTGTTGACCATCAATATATAAGCTGAAATACGAATACCATATTTTTCAAAGTTAAATGGATTTTTAGGAAGGGAACCATTAAATGCAGAATTGTTCACAAATCCAATTATACATTTTTTGGATATCTGTCCTAAGAATATATTATCAAGAGTTTTTTCTTGAACACCCGATGGAATTGTTTAAACTTTTACTTCAACTCGAGTAATAGGATATTTAGCAGTAGAAGCTTAGTACTGCTAAATCCTATACTACTATCTAACTACTACTACTAAATATCCTGTACTCTTTTTAATGTGCGAGTAGTACACTTGGATGAACTCGTGCTCGTCGGACAATAAGAGTTGCGTCCGTAATGCAAACTTTAAACTTTACATCGTTTGACCCAGCAACTAAATTAAAATCTCTCTTGATCGAACTAATTTTACACTCATTTCAACACCATTAATTAAAAATGTTTCTTGGTTGAAAATGTCACCGTGAAGATGTCCAATCATTTCCATTTCCTTACTTTCACTAACCAATTCCTGTCTGTTAACAAATCCTATATTTTTATCATCTGTAGAATCCATTTTCCCACTGTATCCTCATACCAAATACTACAAGTAAGACGAGATTGTTTAGCAGCAGAAGCATAGTTTAAAAAGGGTTTCCATGTATGCTCGATATGTATAGGTATTAATAGGGGGTGATACAAGTTTTTGGTTTAAATAAACATCAAGTTGACTAAAAAGTGAATGCAGCCAATTATTTACAGGTGCTAACAACTGAGATGGAATGCCTCGTTTCCTAGTAAAAAGGGTCTCCGGTTTTCTACACTCACCATACGAAACACAACAGCATTAAGCTACTATTATATGCTTGTATTCTGTGAGAGCATAGTCCTTCCGCGGTCGAGCCGACCCATTTGTGCTACAACCATACTACTAATATAACTGCAGCGTGGCTCTATCACGTATAAAAATTTCTTCGGTTTTTTTTTTAATTTCTTAGATATGCAGATTTCTACGTAATTTCTACGTAGCGATTTAAAAAGTAAAAATAATGCAAATGTTGATCACTATTTTGGTATGAATTTTACGTCAAAATTACGTACAACTTCGGAGACATTAGAAGTAGTTAGTAGTAGGAAGTAGCCCTCATCAGCTGACGCTGGTTTTTTTATAGAATAAGGGTGACATACGGACACACAGTCCACCTCATTGTAAGTGGATGCTGTGGCCCGTAGACATCACATTTGTTTAAGATTCATAATACAGATGCGTTGTCGCCCCTGAGGACTGAGATGGAATGCCTCGTAAAAGAGTAAAAGAGTCTCCGATTCTCTACACTCACTATACGAAACAGAGCAGTATTAAGATGCTATTTTACGCTGGTATTCTGTGAGAGCGTGGTCCTTCCCCGGTTGAGCCGACCCATTCGTGCTGCAACCACAATATAGCTGCAGCGTGGCTCTACCACGTAATAAATATTTTACATGTATCGTCGTTCTATACTCCATAAAGAAGCTATGTAGATAGTCATTATATGTTCAAAAAGCATCCATAGATGCCTTAAATGATTCTTCAATCTAGTTCCATTGTGAGATAACTGCTTTTTTTTAGTTTTCATTTGGTATCTAAACATAAGATACTATAATTTATTACTAAAATATAGCTTCAGCGTTACCAGAGATTAGCTAGTATGGCTGCCACGGGCTGCATAAGGACTACACCAACAGCAGCTTTGGAGGCTATGCTGGAACTAACACCGCTTCATCTACATATTATACAACAGGAAGCAACTTTAGCTGCCATTAGACTCAAGACCCTAAATCTTTTAAGTAAGAGTAGAGTCCCCCATACAGATATAATCGATAGAATTTACTCAAAAATTCCTATCTTACAAGCCAAGTATGATAGGATCCCAAAACAATTTGTATTCGATAAGAAGTACAGGATACAATTGAAGGAAACTGACCATCTGGAAGGATTGGGTCCAAGAGAGCTCAAAGTTTTCACGGATGGCAACCAAATGAAGGTGTGGGGTCTGGGGCTTTCTCTGAAGACCTTAATATCCACATATACACACCGCTGGGTACCCACAACACAGTCTTCCAGGCTGAATGCATGGGTATCATCCAAGCGGCCATAGCAATAGATGCTAGGAAGGTGAAAGACTTCTCCATCAGAATACTGACCGACAGTATGGCGGTACTACAAGCTCTGAGTTGCAATGTGACGAACTCGGGACTGATACACGAGTGCCATCAACGATTTAATTAGGTATGTAAGTACAACAATGTGACTCTGCAATGGATCAAGGGACGTAGTGAATCTAGAGGCAACGATGCAGCAGATGAACTGGCCAGAAGGGGATCGACCCTAGCAACTATAGGGCGGGAACCAATAATACCAATCCCCTTTGGTTACGTTCGTTCACTGGTACGTAGATACTAGATACTTCAATAATTTACACGCTCAGCTTTGGAAAAATTTAGTAGACTGTAGACAAGCTAGGGAGGCCCTACCTGAAATAAACAGTCGTCTAACCAAGGTTCTAATGAGACTGAACAAGCCACAGATCAGGAGAGTAACAAGTGCTATCACAGTACATGGCTCTTTTAACAAACATTTGTTCACCATAGGTGTTACTGAGAGCCCCCTGTGCGGGGCATGCATGGGAGAGGAAGAAACGGCGGCTCACGTGTTGCCCACATGTCCAGAAGTCGCTTCATACAGGGCTAAACATCTCGGCACGCCGGGATCGCTCCTCGAAGTTGCTTTCAGCATCAAGGGACTGCTGAGCTTCTTCGGGGAGATATCATGGCTCGAATAAGCATATTATTCCTGCCCACATGCAAAATACGCGCTTGGACGTGGAGTTGCGGAAAACAGCCCGTCGTAAACTAAACTAAAACTAACTACTAAAACATGATTAACATAAATAACCATGAATAAAAAAAATATTGCAAGTTGTTATAATACAACTTTCAATATTCCACATTACTTATGTATGGCCGTCTCATACCGACCATGTATCCCTCCTTATCATGCGGGATAGATGGCCACACAATATATGTAAAAAAATATTAACATTCTACCCGCTATTTGACAGTTACATGAAAGTTAGGTTCATAAAGTGAACATTTAACTTAAAAAAATACAAATTTTGTATGGTTCTTTATTACAAAAACTGTGTAACGCAAACCTTTTGAAAACTTTAGGCTCCATACAAATCAATATAGGTTACATTTTACTTAGGTACTTTTTGTTTATTTTTCGCCGGAGTCCTAGCAAAATGTCGTTCACACTCACTGCACGAATTGTTCTAACGAGAAAGTAGTGCACTTTAGGAAGTGCATCTATAATTTTTTTTAAGTGGCCATCTCTCCCTTACGGCCATCTCCCCCGGACTTACCCTACAATATTTTTATTTTTTCTTTGAATTTTTCACATGCATCATGTGACAACCCTATCAAGAATAGCAATACATTTTCGACGTTGTTAGGAAGCTTCCCCTTTGATCCTTACTCTTTATCCTGTGCCCCTACTTCCAACACCAACCGCAAATCAGCGATTGGTTACTTAAAAAGAAAAAAGTCAAGTGTTTAACTTATATTAATGCCCTCCACCTCCAGACCAAATTTCAGTCCCAGCAGCCGTTCCCAAAGGAGACTAGCCATCTGCGCAAGACAGGATTATTTTGTGCTAGATCAGGTTCACTCTCTAGTCGCTCACTTTCATGTCCTGTCCACCGGGCTTAATTAAATGCAGGATCAACAGCTTTACATGCTTTCCGAGACAAGGATGTAACACCACCAACTTCCTCAACTTCCTGACTTTTCAATCAAGAATATCTTGACAGAAAAATGCTATAATAACCTTTGGCTCGACCCGGGATTCAAGACCACGATCACATTATTAGTATAAGTCGCGCAACGTAACTCTAGCGCTGAACAAAATGTGGAGGGTATAGCTGCGAGTGTCATATCAGTACGGAGGACAGAATGCGACTGGAGAGCTAATCAGCGCGTGCGTACGATACGCACAACCAAGCAATAATGAGCAATACGGTCAATAACGCGCAATAACGTTCGTCGACAACTGGAATTTCGTACCGCGACTTGTAGTCGTGCTTACGACTACTAGACCAGGCAGTCTTACATTAAGGTCACATTTAACGAGTTTTTTCAAAATATATATTGCGAACTTTTACATAAAATTTAATTTGAAATAAAAAACTAAAAAGTTAATCACTTTTTGGTTAGAGCCGTGGCTCTGTTTTTTAATTTTTTGTTGCGTCTCTATCACCTCATAAAAGATAACAAGCATCCGGAAAACGATCGGATGTTTTATAAAGGGTATCTCTTGATGCTGCAGATTTCATCATCAACGTCGGACATCGGACCTACCTCCAGGCTGCGTGAACAGCTGTAATTAATCGTTGAACAGATAGCGAAACCTCGACAAATTAAAAAAACGGAGGGTTCCTTACAGAGTTGTCACTTATGCCTCTACATAACTTACTTTATTTCTCTTCTCTTCTTAATTTAGTTTCTTTTTGTAAATAATATTATATAGAGATTATATGGAGAGGACTTTAAGGCCAATAATGATAACATATTCTGATTTGATTAATTAGAAATTTTCACTTGCTAGGACACGTTTCGGCGCTACAACAAATATATTTGATGCACGATTTTTGGTTTCTTCTATCTAATCAAATCAAATCAAATCAAATCAAATCAAATTCATTTATTTGCATAATACAGGTATAAGAGTTGTTACAAAAAAAAATAGAATATGTACACTGTATTATTACCTTATGAGGTATGCAAATACTTTACAATATAGTCTACGCATTACTAATTCAATAGTGGTGCTTTGAAATAAAATTAAGAATAAGAAAAAAAAATATTGTCAATAGTTGAGTCTAGTGCTAATTGTTGTCATACTAAATACCTTGATATTATATAAACTCGAAATTAAATATTTTTGATAATACGAATAATCAAATCCAAAATGTTGTCATACAAAATTTAAGTTAAATTATAATTTAATATACTAATCTTATTAAATTGTTACAATGTGTCACATATATTAGGTAAATGTATAAATTACTATTATTCAGAATTCAAATTATTATTATTAAGTTACAATTAAATTAAAACTATTGCTATTAAATTATAATACTTTTGTCCTCTAGGTACTCTTTGACTTTATAATAACATTTATTAATCAGAAATTTGTGTAATATCGTCTTAAATCGTGAGATAGGCAACTTTCTGACATCATCTGGCAGTTTGTTGTGAATCAGTAATGCCATATAAAGAATACTTTTATTGAGTAGTGCTGTATCTCCATACGGTATTTCTATGTCTAATCTTCTTTTGTCGCATAACTGTCTATAGTAGCTTTTAAAAGCAGTCTTGTAAAACTTTGGATTTGATTTCACAAATAGATTTATTTCGTAGATATACATCGAAGGCAAAGTCAGAATTTTTAAGTGTTTAAAATATGGTTGACAGCTTGTAGTATTATCCAGACGGCACATTGCTCTGATGCATTTCTTTTGAGCTTTGAATGCAGATTCTTTATTTACCGAGTTGCCCCAAAATATTACACCATATCTTAGGATAGGTGCAACAAGTCCGTGATAGGCTAATAAAACGGCTTCTTTATTGACAATCTTGGAGAGTTTGTAAAGAGCAAACGAGGATTGATTAACTTTTTTGCAGACATTATCTAGATGTGTTTTCCATGATAGGTCATAGTCAATATTAATTCCTAGAAATTTTGTATTTGTCACTGGATGTACTGTATTGCCTTGGTAACTTACATGTATAGTTACGGGTTGTGTTCTTTGATAAAAGTACATTATTTTTGTTTTGTCCATATTTATTTTAAGATTGTTTTTTTTTAGGAACCATTGAATTATTGTATTTAATGTTTTATTGATTTCATTTTCGTAATTGTCTTGCCTATCACATTTTATCATTACTGTGCTATCATCTGCAAAAAGTACCATTGGATGTTCAATATGTCTAGGGAGATCATTTATATATACCAGAAATAGTAAGGGACCTAGGACACTACCTTGTGGGACTCCGAATTTTATGGTTCTAGTGTTAGGTCTATATTTGATTTCATTTCGTGTTTTCTGGCATATTTGTGTAATTTCTGTTACTTGTTTTCTATTGAACATATAAGAGGAAACGAGGTCTAGCGCATTACCTCTTATGCCATACCAGCAAAGTTTCTGAATAAGTATCTTATGGTCAACACGGTCAAAAGCCTTGCTCATATCCATAAAGACAGCACATATCGGATTTCTTTTATCCATGCTGATTAAAATCGTTTATCATATAATCGTTTATCATAAATAGCTGTATTTATAGATTTACCCTTGCGAAATCCTTTTTTGTTCATTTACCAAAATATTATACTTTTCTAAATAACTGTATAGTCGATTATATATTACTTTTTCAAATAATTTTGAAAAAATAGATATCAATGTTATCGGTCTATAGTTTCCCATAATTTTTTTGTCATCTTTTTTTGTGGAGTGGAATAACAATAGAAGTTTTAAGTTTTTCGGGGTATATTCCGTTAGAAATGCATAAATTTATTATGTAGCATAAGTGAGAAGCGATTGACGAGGACACATACTTTACAACTTTAGTGCAAACACCATCGTAACCCACACTTTGAGTATTTTTCAGTTGTTTTATTTCTCTATCCACCTCCATAGGCATTGTAGGTACAAGAAAAACTGAATTTACGTTAGTATTAATTTTGGGATTTGAGTGTGTTAGGTCGTTATTTTTTGATTTATTTTTATGCTTCCATTCTTTTATTTGGTCAATAAAAAAATCGTTAAAGTGATTCGCAATAGATATAGGATCTCTAATTTTGATATCGTCGTTAAATATTTCCGTAATAGGCTCTTTGGGAAATTTAAATTTAGTCTTGTTTATAACTGACCATGTTGCTTTTGATTTATTTTGTGATGTACTTATGTAGTAGTTATTTTGTGACTTTTGCGTTAGTTATATAATTTTTTTTAAACTTAGAGGCGTATTGCTTGAATTTGTGTTTATTTGATCTTGTTGGATGAGTCCTATACTGCCATAATAATTTTCTTTTCATTTTACTACAAATTTTGATACCTTTTGATATCCATTTAGACTTTTTATGTAACGTTCTAGTTATTATTTTGTACGGAAAACATAGATTATAAAAACAAATAAAGAGGTCTAGAAAACGATTATAAGCTTCGTTAGGGTCGTTTGTGTGATAAATATTAGAAAAAGTTAAGTTGTTCATACAAGTTTTGAATTTTATGAGATTTTCCTTACTATAATCACGTCTTCTAATACGCCAAGATTTTATCACGCATGTTTTTTTGACTGGACATTGTAAAATTTGAGCTGTGTGATAGTCCAAATTCAATAACTTCACTTTTACATTTATGAATATTGTGAGCAAAGTTATCAAGACATGTGTTACTACTAAGTCTAGTAGGCTCTTTAATTTCTAGTTTTAAATTATGACTTTGTAAAATATATTCAAAATCTAGCGCTCGCCGGTTTCTTTTCAGTATATTTATATTAAAGTCGCCGCATAAAACAATTTTCTTATTAGTATTATCACATATTTGGCGTAATAACATGTCTAAATTATTGAAAAATACGTTTATACAAGAATTAGGCACATACAGGGTGCCTAATACAATACAAACTATTATCTAAAGCTATCTGGTATCTAGTCCAGTTGTTGTTGGTAGTTGCTCAGGGCATAAGCGCTCGCTGTAAATTACGCAGTACGTGAGCAACCCAGGTTCGATCGCAGCCGGCACCAATGAAATGGTTAATTGCAACTTTAAGTGCTAATTTACCACGTGCTCGGTGGTAAAGGATACATCGTAAGGAAACCTGCATGTGTGATAAAGATGACAAAAAATATTACGAAGACATGTGAAGTTCGCCAACACGCATTGGGGCAGCGCGGCGGTCATTTCCTTCTCTAAAAACCCTCTCAGAAATGAGAGGACGCCTGTTCCCAGCTGTGGGACGTATATAAACTGTAATTTTAACTTTAACTTTTCTATAGAATGCGTTTCATGAAACTTTTTCGTGATAGTAATACAAGTTTATTTAATAAATGGTCCAATTGCAACCAAAATATCACCTCATTTTGTCGACTCTCTGTATCTCTGTTTTCCGACTCGAAACTTTTTTTTAATTTTATCGCGTTTAACTTAACTTCCTGACATTTCAAGTGCTTTACAGCACTCATAGTTACGGGGGGAGGGGCAGAGGTACTTGATGGTATGTCATAGTTAGCCCGGCTACCTGCAGTTTTTTTGAATATTAATTTTTAGTCTAATGTACTTACGCGGAATCAGCTTACAATATTTTGAAGTCTTGCAGTGGTATGCTTGGGTTTGTATTTAATTTTATTAATTATAGGATACCGAGAAGATAGTACCCATCCGTCTTCTCTATTAAAATTGGAATATTTTTTAATTTCAATAGCCTCGCAAATCATCCTACGAAGGAATCGGTGTTCTTTTGCGAGGATTTGTGGTCTATCAAATCTAATGTAATGGCGGGATCGATCTCGAATATGCTCATAGGTTGCACGTTGCACGTAGACATGTTATTTTATTTTATAACGCGGATATTAGCTAATTAATTTTTTAAATTTTAATACCTATTAATGGATTTCCACGAAGTAACGATTGATTCTATTAATTATCGGTAAAGGCTCAACGATCCGCTTACCCGCGAGTAAGTATGAGCAAATCTTTTGAATAACGCTTTTCCAACGGCCTATCTCTAGCTGTGAACTTAGTACAGCTGTTGATATGATATATAATTTTTAATGATAGTCAAATAGAACAAAAAAATAGATTTTTCTTCTGTATCGTGGAAGCAGTTTACATACATAAATTGCTCAAAGACGAACTATAGACTAACTATATATAATTATAAATAATTATTTCGTGCAGGAATCGAATCCGCGGCCCCCGGCGTCACAACTCAACGTTAAGCCACTGCGCCATGGAGACGTCAAATGTGCTGGGAGTCAGCAAGTTGGCGGTATATTGACTTGCTTCCGAAATCACACAAAGGCGTTGTCCTGCGCTTGATCTCTCTCCGATTGTGCCATATTTCCGTCCCATTGGACTATAAAAATAAGGCAATAGAGGGAGTACACTCTTGTGCTTGCGCATACGCTGAGGTACTATAATCCTGTCCTGCACTGATGGCTAGTTTCTGTTGAGATGGGCCGCCATTACCAAAACTCATTCTGGACGATATTATTCTTACACAACATATTATAAGTATGTGCGTTCAAAATATATATGGTTCATCGAATTTTTCATTTCAAAGATCTCCAAAACATTGTTATAGATAAAGTTTATAATTAATTTTATCTCAACTGTTTGAGTTATGAATGATTTTACTACATTAATAAGAAGAGTTTTATTTTGTCGAACGCGTCAGGCGCGTGTTCGTCCGATAAGATAACGTACCTTAATTAGGTATAATTTACATATTCTTAGTTTTCACTTAAACGTGATTAATTAAATTTAACATAAGTTTAAATTAGTTTATAGCCGTGACTTTCCTTAAATCCAATAATGATTACGTATTCTGTCTAATAATTTTTGATTCTGCAGGATGTTGCCCGATCTTTGGTTTTGTCTATCTAAATATGCTACCAGGTGTCTTGCCCAGTGGCCGTTGGTAGATATTCTGCCTTGACGGATAAAAGACTTAAAATATGTCGTTCAAATGTAAATATGATAATCTAATCATGTCGAATATAAAAATCTGTATCTAAAAATTTTAATAAGTTTTTTACTGTACAAGCCGTTCGTTTATGGAATGAACGTGATAAAAGCCCGTGTTCCTGAAGGAAGACGGACAAGTTTCTCACCAATTCTGCCGATGTGCTCTGACTTGGAAGCAGAATTATACTTCTTTTTAAGAACGCTGGTATTTGGTCGATGCGCGAGCCCAGGCCTGGTAACCCTCCTGCTTATGATGTAATGCAATTTTGCAGCAGCGACCAAACCAAGGCTGGGTTCTGCCTCCGATATGTACCACAGAGGATGTAATAAATAGTTCTATTCCCTGTAGCACCACATCAGCGACAGAATCAGCAACAACGCTGGGATCATCCGGCAAAAAGCAAACCCGCCTCCAAGGGTAGGATGCAAAAAAAGATCGCATCCCGTCCCAATCGGCTGATCTATAATGCCAAACACGGCGGCAACCTGCAGTAAAACCTACAGTATGGGAGCTTGAGTGGCACCGTACTCCGGATCAGACAATGGTCCGAGGAGCCAAGAGGGGCATCAACGAAGACCCGATATCCGTCCGGATGAGAGGTCAGCAGAAGGTCCAACAGGGAAGGTACATGATTTTCCACATCTGGGATCCACGTAGGCGAGGTAATCAGTTGTGTCAGACCATATGCCAAAGCAAATTCATAAACAGATCTACCCTCATGATCGGTTAAACGAGAACCAAGCCATTCAGCATGGTGGGCGTTAAAATCACCAAGTATCACGATCTCTGCGGATGGGACCTGTTGTAGCACAGAGTCTGCAGCCATCTGGACGTGTTCGCTCTGTCGGTCTGTGTGGGCATTACCGCTATGGGACCTATAAAAGCACCCGTAAACGCGGGAATGGTCGTCGATGTCTGCGTGTAGCCATAGGATGGACAGGTCCGTAAATTCAAGGCTGCCGAGGCGTCGAAAACAGATGTCCTCTCTGACGTACACGCAAACTCCAGCCCGGCGCACAAAAGAGTGTTCTAACCTGTACCCCGGGTAGGAGAGATATGAAGTGTCAGCCGGAGAGAACACCTGTGTCTCGGTTAGAAAGAGCAAGTTGAAATAATACTAGTTTTTACGGAATTTATCGCGTATATTTCACGATCACGATCGGGACTCCCGCCCGTGACCATGAGTGCTGTAAAGCGTTCGAAACGTCGGGTATTTAAAAAGTTAAATATACGCGATAAATTCCGTAAAAGCTAGTATTATTTCAATGTGTAGTGTTCGCGTAAATATAAGAAATCATTATAGAAAGAGCAAGGCCGGTTTCGCCGTTTCCAGATGGTAGTGGATGGCGTTAAGGTTTGAATGAAGTCCCCTAATGTTGTAGAAATTCACGGATAGCGTAGCAGGGGATGCCTTTGACTTCTTGCTTCATTTGCCCCGAGCAGGTTTAGTCTCAAGCGGAATTTCGTCCCCCAACAGAATATAAGGGGCAGCCACGCTCAGGAAGAGTAGTTTGGGCGTGAATGCTGAGCGAGGGATTCTCCGTCACCGTGCTGGTACCCTCCTGGGATAATGTTATCGTGGATGTCGTCAAAAGGCGATATATGGAAACTATAGATAGGCAGCAGCATCTTCCTGGTAATAACTCAAAATTATTAAATATTATATCGTATAATTGGTACGATTTTAGCCGACTTCAAAAAAAGTTGGATGTTTAGAATTCGACTGTATTGTTTTTATATATTACACAATATCTTCGTAATCTTGAACTGATTTTTATGATTTTTTTAATAAATAGTTTTTACTTCAGGGGCGTTTCTATAATTTGGAAAAGAAATCTAGTAAAATTTCTAGTGGCAAAATAAGGGCTGAAGTTTTTAATTTAACTATTGATATTACGTAGGTATTGTGATACTCCTTAGTCACAGTCAAAAGAGTAACAAAATAACCTCTAATAGAAAGAATAATCCAACTTCAAAGACTGTTTCGCTTTAAAGTCAGCTAGTAGAGGATCTGAAGTGTGGTCGACCTTCACCCACCTGTCAGCCAGATGAAATTTATTTTTTATCAAATATGTTTCCAAACATGTGTCAATAAGGTTCCCCAGTTCTAATGAAAAGCACACAACATACACAACACGCAATAGTTGGGTTGTCTAACTTTTTCAGGTAAGTTGATATTAGTAATTGCACTCATGTGTTAACCACTTGACAGATCAATATGAAGGCAATTTCATTAAATTAATAAGCGCATTAATTGTTCTATTCAACGTGTTAGTATTTGTTTTCATCTTTAAAATTTGTTTTCACTTTTACCGATGTAGACGTGAATTTATTAACATTTCAACAATTACTAATTAATTCTAAATAGCAATTAACATAACATCATTTTATCCTATAATTTTTACGTAGAACCACGCTACAGCTATATTATGGTTGTACGAGAAATGGACCGGCTCAACTGTGGATAGACTATGCTCTCACAGAATCGGTGTAAAATATATGTTTATGCTGCTGTGTTTCATATCGTGAGTATGGAAAACCGGAGACCTTTTTTAGTGGTAACGAGACATTTTGTCTTAGATATCAAGAGTGACAACGCATCTGAATTTCGATTCGATGTAGATGTCTATCGGCCACAGCATCCAAGCAGATTCCATCAGGTGAACTGTGTACTCGTTGGTCACCCATATTCTATTAAAAAAAGTATTTTATTTTAATTTGTTTTTGAAATAATTCTTGTAAAAATACTTTGTAAAAAACTTACATCCAGTACTAAAGGTCTAAAAACCAAGGACAGAAAATATCCTTATTATACGTACATATAACCTATATCAACCGTATTTACGTAGTAATATGTACCACCTACATTTCGTTTTACGAATGTCAATACCAATTAGTGGAAATGACATCAATAGATTTCATCATACTGCTATATTTAGACACTAGATTAAATTTATCATTTTTGTTTTCGTAGACAAGTCAAGTTTATTTAAAACTAGCACTCCGCTCCGGCTTTATACGGGAATTTGGGACTATTATAGTATACGATATATATATATATATATATATATAATATGGCGATGCAGGAGTCTAACACCCTTATCAACCATTACAGAAATATGCAACTCAATTTCTTACTTATCGTATATGAAATATAACAAAATAGTCATTGTTTGTATTTTTTGTATTTTATTACTAAGCGCTTGACTACAATCCTGGTGGTAAGTGATGAAGCCCTTGATGATAAGTTGCACTGTTTTAACGCAACGAAATTAGTAATCACCCTTGTCTTGAAGGGGGCACTGATTGTAGTCGGTTGAAAAGACAGACTTTTGCTATATGCATTACTAAAAATGTAGCAAACCATTTGATTCAAATGCGTGGAATATCTACAAAAAAGCTATTACAAGGAACCCCCGTTCCAAAGATGAGAACAGTATTGCATGTGAAGCCGAACCTGCGGCTTGTAAAGTTACAAGCGGTGTGTCAACATGAAATACTATCCCGCTCTGCTGAAGTTTTTTAAAGCCTATGTAGCCTCCTCTTCCAAATGACTACGACATTCGATACGTCGACGCCGAGGATTACGATACTAGCTGAGGCAATAAGGTGAGTGCCTTGAAACTAAGGAGATACGACAAAGGGGTTCTTTTTATCGGTTAAACCGCAAACTTGTGTTTTCTGGAAATTGAACAGGACTAGATTTAGTCGCCCACAATTCGAAACTTTTTCAACAAAGACTCGACTTTGGACACAAGTTTGTTCCGGTCCTCGGGACGTTTTCACGAGAAATACTGGCACGACCGGTGAATAAAGCATCATCAGGACTGTCGTCCGCATAGCAATGAATGTCTTGTCTGACTACTACGACCTTAATGCTCCGATTTGCAAGAAAACTGGTGATCTAATTGCACAATTCTCGGGAAGCCTCAAAAGTTTTAAAAGAAGCGTTTTGTGCTAAACCCGATCGAAGGCCTTGGTAATGTCAAACTAACGGCCAGGGAGGTCCTGTTCCTTTCGACTATACTGCCTTCACCCATACGAATGCATTTTCAACGCGCTCATGACTATAACTGGCCATGTAGTGGCAGTCTAAGTATATCCACTACCTCATATCATCCCGTGGGTGTCTTAAGAGGCGACAGAGGGAAACAAATCAGGAGATGGGCAGCAGCGTCTTCCAAATAGCAGCTTAAAATAAAAAAACTGCGGTTGCCAACCGCTTGCCAAGCGTGACAACTGTAACAAACATCCCCCCTATAAGGCAATCTATGGGGGAGGCCTTTGTTCAATTGACTTTAATAGACAGAACTGTTACGACCACGACTAGTCATTTATCTATCCAAATTTAAATGCTAATTTGCTTCCATAACATGTCACAAACTAACAAAAGATTTTTAATTTCTGCTTTCTTAAGTCGGATTTTGAACTATTTTCAAAACTCAATACAAATAAATAAAATTAAAGTGTCTATTTGTAATGTTAAAATAATAGCTTTTTTGAACAGATATTGTTGAATAGAGATCAAGATGGGTCAATCTAGCCATGTTTTAGTGATCAGCATAAGGTTATAGTTCTACGACTAAATCTATATTATATCTAACTAGCGACTTCATCCGCGTGGAATTTATTACGTTTGGATTTTACGAATTTTAAATCGTTTTGCGTGGAAACCTAATTCTTTTTCTAAAGTAAAGGTACTCCTTTTAACATTAGCTATCAGTCAGTGAAAATTCCGTCGAAATCGGTTAAGCCTTTTCGGATATTGGCCGGAACAACAAGGCAGATTTTTTTTTAAATTGTTTTAAATAACGTTTACACTTTCATGTGCATTTAGTAACAGTAACAAACAGACACATTAATTTTATTTATGTGTATAGTTAGAGCTGTGCATATCTAAAAAGACCAGTATCATAACGACCATTAAGGTCTAATGTGATCGCTAAATCTATATAATAAATATATAATGAAATATTATATAATATATTGAAGGAGATCCTTAGCTGTGTTTTGTGCTTAGTTTTCTTCTTCTCGGCTAAATACGTGGTCAGAATATGCAGAGGTGTTTCTTCTGTTAAGAAACAGAATCGGCGCAATCTTGAGTTGCTTGGCCACTTTACTATTGCTAACGTTACCTACTCAAAGTAAGCTTAAACTGCTTGTTATATTACGCAACGATGGATAAAATCTTACGAATTCACATCACCGACATAACGATTATGTTTTACTCATATAAGTATGATATGTTGTATATATGATACGCGCGTTACTCTTGTTTTAAAGGTAAATACTGTGTTAGACCCGTCTTCTACGACGCTACTCAAAACTGACGAAACGGGTAAGTAAAAGTTATAAGGTAATTGGTAAACGCTGAGTCGTACACGACGCAACAAAATTTGTTCACAAACAGTCACTCAAGTCCGCGGGGTTGTGCTAAAGTTTTGTTAACGGAAATAATGGAAGTGTCTAGTGATTCAAGCGATGAAGAGGACTTATTACTTGTACACTACAATAGACGATGCTTCAATGCCCCTGTCAATAAATCTTCATGTATCGACACAATCTACAGTATTAACACAGGATGTACATTATTAAGATATTTA
The DNA here is from genome assembly GCA_907164705.1 of Parnassius apollo. Lineage (NCBI taxonomy): Eukaryota > Metazoa > Arthropoda > Insecta > Lepidoptera > Papilionidae > Parnassius > Parnassius apollo. The sequence continues at coordinate 667,821 of CAJQZP010000031.1, forward strand.
TTTCATAGCACCACAAGGAGTGCTACCTTGGCAATAGAATTGGACTTTGTAGATTTCATTTAGCATGTTAATAATAATAACATAATGCAGAAGGCGGTGCTCCTCGATACCGCCCGCATCGTCCGCCGGTTTCTTTCCCTTTCCTCCTAACCTCGGCCGTTTGGTCTCCCCTGCCGAGAGCTTCCATCTGGTTGGATCTTATTTATTTATGTAGTTTTTGTATTTATTTTGAACCGTGTAGTGGCGGTTGAGAATATCCACTACCCCATATCTTCCCGTGGGTGTCGTAAAAGGCGACAGAGGGAGACAGGCAGGAGATGGGCAGCAGCATCTTCCTGATAACAACTGTGACGTAATAAAAAACTGCGGTTGCCAACCCGCTCGCCAAGCGTGGCAACTATGGCAAATACCCCCCAATGAATAAATACACAAACAGACGGCCCCCAGTCCCCGGCGGCCCCGCTATTCCTGGCTACGGTGGCGACCATGGTAACGGCGGGGCAGGGGGTGCTAAGAATCTCTGATGGAGGTTCGGTTGCCACCTACGACGACTCGACCTGGCAACATATAACGCACGCACCCTGAGGACTGACGAGAAGATACTAGAGCTGGAAGAAGAGGTAGACAAGTTGCGCTGGCATATTATTGGATTATCCGAGGTCCGAAGAGAGGGGGAGGACACGGCAATCCTCGAGTCCGGCAACTTGTTCTATCACCGGGAGGGCGACCATCTGTCCCAAGGAGGTGTCGGATTTATCGTCCACAAGTCTCTCGTCAACAACGTTGTAAAGATTGGGAGTGTGTCGACGAGGGTCGCGTACCTGATACTCAGAATCACCAAACGGTATTCGCTGAAGGTCATTCAGGTTTACGCACCAACCTCGGCACATCCCGATGAGGAGGTGGAGGAAATGTATGAGGATATTTCCAGAGCCATACATTCCTCCAAAACCCACTACACGGTGTTGATGGGAGACTTCAACGCAAAACTAGGCACAAGAGAAAGCGGTGAGCTGAAGGTAGGGAAATTTGGAGTAGGGCAACGGAACCGAAGGGGCCAGCAGCTGGCCGACTTTATGGAGAAAGAGGGACTCTTTATGATGAACTCTTTATTCCAGAAGCGGCCCCACAGGAAGTGGACCTGGTCGAGCCCCGACGGTTCGACAAAAAATGAGATTGACTTCATTATGACGACGAGACGCCAACTGTTCAGTGATGTCTCAGTGATCGCAAGGGTGAAAACTGGCAGCGATCACCGAATGGTTAGAGGCACACTGAACCTAAACGTTAAGTTGGAGAGGTCTCGTCTAATGAAGTCAACGCTCCGTCCCCCTCGTGCTCTAATCCAGAATCCCGAAACCTTTCAGCTCGAGTTACGTAACCGCTTCCAGTGCCTAGAAGATTGCAATGCAGTGGACGATATGAACGACAAGCTCGTGGAAACTGTCCATGCGGTCGGAGCTAAGTTCTGCAAGACCCGCCGCAGAAGAACACAAAAACTCTCCGATCACACTCTTAATCTCATGGCTGTTAGACGGGAGATGAGGCTGCAATCGTCAACAGATTTGACAGCATACAGGCAACTGAAAAGACAGATCTCCAAATGCATGCGGCGAGACTTACGCAACTTTAATACTTCTCGTATTAAAGAAGCGATCGAGCGGAACCAGGGCTCCAAAGTCTTTGCCAGAGATCTGTCTGCCAGAAAGAGCCAACTGTCAAAGCTGAAGACTGAGTGTGGCAACATCGTTTCCGGGACACCTGAGATTTTGAGTGAGATTGAGAGGTTCTATGGGCAGCTGTACACATCGTCGTTGGAGCCACACGCAAGTGTGAGTAACGATCCAAGAGCAAGTCTTATCCGATACTATTCCGATGATATCCCGGACTTCAGTCTGAGCGAGATTAGAATGGCTCTCCAGCACCTTAAAAACGGCAAGGCCCCGGGCGAGGATGGAATTACAGCGGAGCTTCTGAAAGCGGGTGGAAAACCGGTACTTGAAGTCCTTCGGAAGCTCTTCAATTCTGTCCTCCATGGTGGCACTACTCCGGAGGCGTGGAGCAGAAGCGCGGTGGTTTTGTTCTTTAAGAAAGGCGACAACGCTCTCTTGAAGAACTACAGACCGATTTCCCTTCTGAGCCGCGTCTACATGCTATTTTCGAGAGTCATTACAAATCGTCTCGCACGCAGACTCGACGACTTCCAGCCTCCCGAACAAGCCGGTTTCCGAAAAGGCTTCAGTACCATAGACCACATACATACCCTGCGGCAGATTGTACAGAAGACCGAAGAGTACAATCTGCCACTTTACCTGGCATATGTGGACTATGAGAAAGCCTTTGATTCCGTCGAAATTTGGGCGGTGCTACAGTCCCTTCAGCGGTGCCAAGTTGACTGTCGGTACATCGAAGTGCTGAAGTGTTTGTACAGTAGGGCTACGATGGCTATCCGAGTACAGAACCAGAGTTCGAAACCTATCCAACTGCAGAGAGGTGTAAGACAGGGTGATGTTATATCTCCGAAACTCTTCACCGCTGCGTTGGAAGACGTTTTCAAGCTACTGGACTGGAAAGGATACGGTATTAACATCAATGGCGAGTACATCACTCACCTTCGATTTGCCGACGATATAGTCATTATGGCAGAATCGCTGGAGGACTTAAGCATTATGCTCAATGACCTCAATAGTGCCTCCCAACGGATAGGTCTTAAGATGAACATGGACAAAACAAAGATCATGTTTAATGTCCATGTCACACCTATGCCGGTAGTTGTTGGGAGCACTATGCTCGAAGTTGTTGACGAGTACGTTTACCTGGGACAAATAGTCCGACTAGGTAAGTCCAACTTCGACCGAGAGGTCAATCGACGGATTCAACTCGGCTGGGCAGCGTTCGGGAAATTACGACATATCTTTTCGTCAGGTATACCTCAATCTCTAAAAACTAGATTGTACAACCAGTGCGTGTTGCCAGTGATGACTTACGGATCTGAGACGTGGTCCTTCACTGCTGGCCGTATGAGGACGCTTAAGGTCGCTCAGCGAGCTATGGAGAGGGCTATGCTTGGAGTTTCTCTGCGTGATAGACTCAGAAATGAGGATATCCGCAGTAAAACCAGAGTGACCGACATAGCCCATCGGATTAGTAAGCTGAAGTGGCAATGGGCCGGCCATATAGCTCGAAGAACCGATAACCGATGGAGAAGAAAGGTTCTCGAGTGGCAGCCTCGTACCGGTAGGCGTAGTGTAGGGCGACCCCCCACTAGATGGAGTGACGACCTGGTAAGACATGCAGGAAGTCGATGGATGCAGGTGGCTCAGGACCGTGCTTTGTGGCATTACTTGGGGGAGGCCTATGTTCAGCAGTGGACTTGTGAAGGGCTGTAATGATGATGATGATGATGATGTATTTATTTTATTTTATTGATATTTATGTATACTTATCTTTTTATTTTAATTTATAATTATATATTTATAGAACCCAACCAGGTGAGAAAATTATATAGATACCCCAATAATAATAATGAACATATTTAACTTGCCTGTGTGATTTACTATTTACCCCATTTCACTCCAAGCTTTTCTGTAACATCCCTCGACTTACGCACGCGAATACTCCGTCATATTGTAATTATACAAACACGAATCTTTTTGTACTTTTTGTTCGAATTGTAGGTTTACTAATTGATCATTTATTTTAGCGTAGCACAGTTTCCAAAATCTAAATGAAACCAGTCGTGCACGACCGTCGGGTAACGAGTAGTTAGTTACAAGGTTACAACAAAGAACCGACAACCGATGGGGGAAAAGGTTCTCGAGTGGCAGCCTCGTACAGGTAGGCATAGTGTAGGGCGACCCCCACTAGATGGAGTGACGACCTGGTTAGACATGCAAGAAGTCGATGGATGCAGGTTACTCAGGACCGTTCTTTGTGGCATTACTTGGGGGAGGCCTGTGTTCAGCAGTGGACTTCTGCTTCTTACTATAGCCACGGGATGATATGGGTTAGTGGATATACACCACACTGTGGTGGCTTTTAAAATCCATCGCCCCATTAACTCATCCTGAACGTACACAGAAGGTACTATAGAAAATGCTAAAACGATTGCTTGCTTTTTTATTGGGCGGCGCGCCAACTATGCATCTTTTTTTTACTTATTATAAGCCAGTGCTTGACCACAATCCCACCTAGTGGTAAGTGGTGATGCAGCGTTGGATGGTAAATCGCACTGTCTTAGCGTAAAAGATTGTATTCGGACGGATCTTCAGACGAGAAGCAGCCCTGCCGCCAAGGAAAATATATAAAGAAATGCCGTCTCTCATCCCAATCTGGTGATTTGCATCACCACACTCCTCGCATACCAGTGAAATCGAAAAAAAAAACAAAAGGTTGAGGCAGTCGGCTGTGTGCCCATCCACATCAGGTACTCCAGTCGCTTGTTGTACCAGCTGGGAGAGCCTCAGCGACAAAACAAAACTCCACGCCTCTCTCCCAGCGTGGTCGATCTTCTGGTAAGGAACAGCCAGTCTTGATGACAGGAATTGAAGTCTCCCAGAAAAACCAACCATTAGGGTACCGATTTTTAGCCACATCAGAGGCTTCACTCAGGTGTGTCACTAAGCTATTTGAGCTTAGTTGTCTCCTGGTCACCGCTGTGCGATCGGTAGATACAAGAATAAATAATTTTATCCATTCCAGTGTCTATCAATACCCAGATCGTAGAGAAAGTGGGGTCTTAAAGGTGACGAAGACGCTTACAGCAGATGTTTTTGCGGACATAAACACAGACTCCGGCGTGCTGATAGAAATTATACCCAGGGTGGCCAAGGTATACCACATCTAGAGGACATCTGATCTGCGTCTCAGTCTAGAAGAGTAAGGCTCAAGTCGAGTAAGTCAGTCTCAAGATGGTCGTGGACTGCATCGAGATTACAGTGCAGACCTCGAATGTTTGTGAGGTGCACTTTGATGGAGAGGAAGTGCAACCGCTGTACAAACTTTTTCTTCTTTTTTATTGTTTTCATTATTAGTGGAGAGAATAGGTTGAGAGAATGGCAGTTGGACGAGGTGGCTCACATATAACCTAGAGTCACAAACAGAGTCACAGTATCGATGTTACCTTGCACGGAGTTCACGGGGACGCCCAAACCTCCCTGAAAATAGCCACTAAGCCCTCTCCTCCGGTCGGCACCCAGCATGGTGGAACCATCCCAAGATTTTTCGTAAAATGGTGGGGCTTTTCATGAGTGGCTGACTCAATTGGGCTCCCAACTATCTACGGTCGGCCAGCGGTGCAACCGTGCTTCGAATCCCGCTAACTTCCATAACCAGGCACCCGACACTAAGAAACGGCCGCGTGGCAATCGGTTCTTATGTGCAACGCAACTGCCAGACCCATTCTCTTTAGGAAATGGATTTTCATCTAACATCATAGTGAAACACAACTTGCATCCTTTGGCAGTATGTCTTTGTAAGGTAGGTGATAACTAACCCTCGACCGAGCCTCTTACAAGTAGAGGACCAACCTAACACCAGTATGTAGTGCTGATCGTTAGGCATTACCCAGGGAATACGTGTAGGGAGTCAGGATTCAAGTAATCCTACGGACGCGAGCAGCTTCATCCCCTGTAACCTTCCTTGTTGAAGTAAGTTGCAGGTGTCCATACACTTCAGTAGCCACTTGCCATCAGGTGGACTGTAAGTTTGTTGTCGGTTCAATTTTAAAGGTAATTTTTACTGCCTCGTTGGTCTAGTGGTTGTAGTAGTGCTACTGCTGATCATGAGGTCCTGGGTTCGAATCCCGGATTGACCAAAAAATCAATTATTGAGTTTTTCTGTCAAGAAATTCTCAGAAGCTGCCCGGAGTCAGGAAGTTGACAGTGTCTCACCCCCGTACCTCGGAAAGCACGTAAAGCCGTGGGTGCTACGCCTGATCTCTCTCCGGTCGCGTCGGTTTACCGTCCCATCGGATTATGAGAGTGAGTGAATAGAGAGTGCACCTGTGCTTACGCATACACTGGTGCACTATAATACTGTCCTGCGCCTGACAGCTAGCCTCCGTTGAAGCAGGCCGCCATGACCGAAATTCGGTCTGGAGGACATTATTATAGGTAATTTATGGTAGTGATCGAGGTACAAATCGTTCCGTTTTAATAATTATGTATTTTTAAGAGGCTATTAAGTAACAGTATTTATCGTTTTATTTAAAGAAGTCCAAAACGTTAGTAATTTTTTTTGCCAAAAAAATTTCTCTCGGTAGAGTAAAAGTGTACTGTGGTCAAATATCATTAACTTACCTTGGCTCCTTCTTTCCAAAATGTATCACTGGAATACACTGACTGCCTTCAATTGTAGAGGGTTGAGATATCCTCAAACTTTAATATCAGGCGGTTCATTGAGTCCAAAGCCAAAGCAGCTGCAAGGAAGCTAGGAGTCCTTGCAAAGGTGTGGCAGAACTTCATGCCGGGACAGCTGCTTACTTTAAAACGCACGTCCAGTCGTGCATGGAGTATTGCTGCTATATATGGGCTGGTGTTGCAAAATGCCACCAGGGAGCAGGGGGATTTGTACTCAATGGAAAGGCGTGCTAAGAGGCTTTTTGGTGACCCGAATGTTGTAAAGCCAATCTTACTAGAATCGAACACAGGCGCAAAATAACAAGCCTTTCGGTTTTCAGGATGGATTTTGGAGAGAGTGCGCAGGAATTCCATAACTTAATTCCTCCCTCTCCCTTCCATCATCGAACAATCAGACGTTCGGTCAATCTCCACCCTTTCGTTGTTGACTTACCACAGATTTGAACCATACGGTTTGCTACATCGTTCGTCATGCGTACAGCAAAGGAGTGGATTAAGTTTTCAGCATATGTCTTTCTATCCCATTACAATGTGGGTCAAGGCAAGAGTGAATAGGTTTTTGATAAGTTAGTGCTCTTCACCATCTTAGGCTACATTACCACTTACCATTGGTAAAAAAATAAAACCTACCACAACTTTTGTCATCGTACTAAACGACAGCTTATGCGTCGCATATTTGCTAAAAATAAATATCCTACGCAATTAATATAGATTAAAAAATGCTATATTATTTAACAGTAAGTAAAGGTCAATATTGCATCATCCGATCAAAAAAAGTTATCTCGAACTAGTTACCTAATCAACATACAGTGCAATGAGGGCATTCACATAATGCTGTTTTATTTATTTGTTCTTAAGAGGCGACAGAGGGGGAAAAACCGAGATGGGTTGCAGCGTCTTCCTAATATCTACTAATAAGGAACTGCGTTTGCCAACCCGTCTGCCAAGGCTGGCAAAATTTCTTTCAAAAATTCTTACTTTCTTTCAAAAATATTCAGGAAAGGCCTGTGTACAGCAGTGGTTTTCTGATAGGCTTTTACGGTAATGGTAACGGTAAAAATTAAAAATGTATGTATACAGTATGTACCTAACACCCGTTGATCTTCTTAGGAACGTCACTTACGGCATTAGCATTTATGACAGTGCTTTTTTTATAGAATAAGGGTGACAAACGAGTACACAGTTCACCTGATGGTAAGTGGATGCCGTGGCCTATAGAAATCTACAATTGTCATCCCTGAGGAATAAGACGGAATGCCTCATTTCCAGTAAAAAAGGGTTTCCGGATCTTCACATTCACCATACGAAACACGGCAGTATTAAGCTGCTATCTTACGCTGGTATTCTGCGAGATCGTGGCCCTTCCCCGGTCGAGCCGACACATTCGGGTTGCAACCTTAACGTAGCTGCAGCGTGGCTCTACCACGTACAAAAGTTTTTTGGTCATTATTAAAGGGATTGCAGTGTTTACAATAGGTAACTTACGAAATTCAATCTTGTGAAAAAAATGTAATTGACATCGGAACTAACTTACCCACGCTGACTGACGCATGCTGTAACAAAGATTAGAAATCTTACCAGTGTTAAAACAGCTGGACTAGTTTACTTTAGCTGTTTCCATAGCATAATGTCGTATGGTATTTTACTATGGGGACACGCGACTGACAATGAAATTATATTTGTTTTACAGAAGAGGGCCATTAGAGCAATATATGATTTAAAACGCATCGGTAATGAAATGAAGTACTTACTCCCATGCCAATACAGAAGTTAATCTACAAACACTTTGCAAATATATTTTTTTTAACTTAGAATTTTTTATGATCGAATTTTCTAAAGTTATTTCTATATGTTTGAATACTGATTCTGATAACGCACTTCACGGGATCCACAAGGTTTTGTTACATGTTGTATAATAATATGTTGAAGGTAATAACTAATAATGAATAATATTGTTAACGATAGTTATAAATAAATCAGTCCTGATCAATATGGTGTATCCTTACAAAAAAAATGAGCCGTGGTAGCTCAGATGGTTAGCGCTCGCTGTAAATTTCATAGTACGCTAGCAAACCGGGTTCGATCCCCGCCGGCACCAATGAAATTGTTAATTGCAATTTTAAGTGCAGATTTACCACGTACTCGGCGGTGAAGGAAAACATCGTGAGGAAACCTGCATGTCTGAGGAATAAGAAAAAAATATTTCGAAGACATGTGAAGTTCGCCAACACGCATTGGGGCAGCGCGGCGGACACTTCCTTGCCCTAAAACCCTCTCAGAAATGAGGGGAGGCTTGTGCCCAGCAGTGGGACGTATATAGGCTGTAACTTTAACTTTAACTTTACAAAAAAAATGTATACGTAAAACAAGGTTTCCAATAACCGACCGCTGACGTCACTAAGTTGAAACAATTCTAGACAATACTAAAATCATTTATTTTATATCAATAATGTGACTCTATGAAAAACCTAATAAATATTTATGTGTATATTTATAACTCGTGGTTAACGCAAAGTATTTGAATTAAATGAATTTCTTTTTCCAACCAAAAAATAATAATTAATAGGTTTTTACTGATAATAATTTCCTTTTAGGGACTTTCATTATTTACTTTAGGGATTTATTCATAGGATAAAATGCAATACTAACAAATTCAAATCACAGTTGTATGAATAAAATATTTTAGTTATTTTACTTTTTTATAGGATAGGGTGAGAAACGAGCCCACCGTCCACTTGATGGACATCTATCCTCGACTACAAATCAAAATGCAGATACGTTATTACCCGAGAGGACTAAGGTGGAATGCCTCGTTTCCAGTAAAAAGGGTCTCCGGTTCTCTATACTCACCGTACGACACACAGCAGCATTAAGCTACTATTTTACTCTGGTATTCTGTGAGAGTGTGGTCCTTCCCCGGTCGAGCCGACCTATTCCATTCCATCTATACTTCTAATATAACTGCAGCATGGCTCTACCACGTATAAAATTTACTTTTATTATTTTATATTTAGTCTGGTTATAACTTATTTGATGGATAACTTTTGATTTGAAAGATTTAAAAATCGTCCTTAATTTATTTAATTTTTTTTATTTAAAACTTAACTGTAACACCTTACGCTAAAGGGTACATAGGGCGGATATAATGCCATGTGGCATGTATATGTATGTGTGCATGTTCTCTGCCAGTCATACCTGGGTGTCAAAGACAATTGTTGGCATTTGCGATACATAATACACAAATAAAATGTACATAATATATGTACATTTTATTATAAAATATAGGGGAAATACGTACAAATGACATATAGTTTTGTTTTTGGGTCATAACTCTTTATTAATTAATAACAGCAAATTCAGATTCTACACCAGTAATCTTTAGTTTTATACCTATGATTTCTAATAGATATTTAAAGGATAAACAAACTATTTTTTTTTAAATTATAGTTTAACTGAGATCAACGAAAATCCACAACAAAATTTATAAAATTAGAGACAAAGCTCGCAAATGAATCGCTTTGTTCGTTTAAGAACGACCGCGCAAGAAGCGTGGGCTTACTGCAAAAAACTTAAACACCGCAACCAGTCTTCTCCAGGTCTTGACCGGGAAAAATAATCGTTGCAATATATGCAAGCGCAATCTTCTTCCTCATCTTGAGCGTTGCTTGCCAAATTTTCTTCTTCACTGACTTCTTCGAACAAGGTTTTTAACACGAAAATTTTCGTCTACTTCATTTTAGCATATTTATGTTATTACATTCGATGAACGGACATCAGTGCGCCACCTAACGTCATTAGTCCGAAGTAACTAGAAACGTATATTGACGAATCGAGCTAGCTAATTGCATGCAATTGACCTTTCGTGTTAGTTCGAAATCCTACCACGGATCGACGGTGGCGCGTAGCCCAAGGGAGGCCTAGTTTTTTTTTCGGGAGCGAGCCGTTGTAATGATCGGACACGCACACAGATAATTTTTGAATCGAAACGCCGGAACATGAATTTTTAAGTGACGAGTACTTGGGCGTACGGCCCCTTAAACACAATGTCTACAGGCAGTTTAATGTGTTGAAACACATCATCCCATAAATTGGATCCTTAGTCCTTACTTTGAGTATGGTCCATTATCAAGTTTAACTATGTGAACGAGGCGAGGCAGCTTCAACTGGTGGCTATATTGGGACTGGGCGGCCTGGAGACCGCGACCGGAGTACACCTGGAGGACATCTGTTACCTCACTGCTTCGCGGGATTAACCATAAACAGTGTAATATTGTGTAATCCACCAGGTTAGTCAAAAACCTCAGTTCCCAGGGTATTTTAAAGTGACAACTTGATATTTGGAGCTATCCGTATGAACTTTAGAAGGAAATAAACTACCTTTTGTCTGTATATGTATCTTTGAATTTTCATTTACTAATCATCCAACCACAGGCGCCCTGGGATATTTTTATTTTGATACTCGAGTCTTTTAACTCTCCGATGACCGTAGCCGGTGAGTAACGCCCTAAAAAGTGTTATAGGTTTTGGTAACGTTTCTTCTTCTCTTCTCTGCAGCAGCTTTAGGCTCATGTTTTGACTTAATTGCGTTCGTGTTTGAAGGAGAAGTCAAAATCAGAGGTTTGTTGTATCTTTGGCTTACGTTTTTCTTAGCAACTTATGTAACGTCCTTTTGTGACAGGTGATATATACTCAATAGGCACTACTAGAGTATAGGATGAAGGGCGTTCCTTATTACCAGCAGATTTTGATTTAGAGCAGGTAAAATACGGTCTTTGCCAGTGTTTGATATTGAAGTATCGCCTTGTTCAGTGGAGTCGGTTGTCTGAACTGTATCGTTTTTGCAAGGTGTTTTTGTAAAGTTTTACCTCTAAAGAAATTAACATCTTTTAATAAAGGTAAATAGTGCACAACTAGCTCATTGAGTTCAACGGACAAAACGTCATACCTATGTCATTTTGTCCTTATAGCATTATAAAAATCAAAACTCAATGATAAATTATTCAAAACGAATATTATTTACGGAAAAAGTTATTCAAATGCAGCAATAAGTACTTAAGGGGTGTAATAAATGTACAAGCAAGGTAAATATAATATTAATACAAAAAGCTCCCTTCAATCAAAAAAAAAAACTCGTAACTTATTAATTTTTGTCGTCGGCTATGACATCCGAACGAAAGACAGGCGCGAGTTCACGTTTTGACAGATTAGTATGAGCCGGTAGTCACGTGATATAGTTGTCTGGGGCGGGCTAGAATTGACAGAAGTTGAAGTATGATGTCTGTGTCATTTTATCCGTGTATGTCATTTTGTACGTACTTCCCCTATATCCATACATAGTACATACATACACAACACATTTAAAGAAACAAACATGTAGCATAAAGATCAATATATATATATATATTCGTTTCTCGTACATTATGTATACCATTCATACGGATATTTATTTATAAAGTTTATAAGCAAGTTGCACAGACGGACGGGCAGCGGAGGCTTAGTAATAGGATCCCATTGGTTACGCTTTGGGTACGGAAACCTAAAAACAAAATAATCTTCCTTAAACATTAAAAATTTATGAAGTGCACCATTTCTCGTATTCGAATAAGGCAATTGTTTGCATATCAGGTTTAACGAGGACTATACGCCTGACCTCTCCTCTTATCTTCTCTTCTCAATATAACTCCGAAATCTTCCACGAATGAAAAAATCCTCTTCAAAGGTTATCGCCATATAGCAATTTAAGGTTGAAGGCTTTATAAAACATTATACCTATACTTCGAACAGTTGGGTTATACTTATTTGCATTATTTCATTTTTTTTTTGGAAAATATTTAAGTAAAATATACAAAATTATTTTGCAGTGTTGTAGCAACGTAAAAATCATCAGTCCATTTTATCCCGTGGGTGTCGCAAGAAGTGAAGATGGTAAATACCAGAAAGTACTCATGACTAACACATCTTAAGTAAACAACATGTTTATAACCGACACATTTATGTCTCATAGTATACTCACACAATACTTTTTTTTTTGGAGTGCATTATCACATCATCGTCGTTTTCTTTCTCTAATCATATCGTCTCGTGAGTACTTTAAGAGGCGACAGAGGTAAGTTAACAGCAAATGGGTAACAGCATCTTCCTGATAACAACACAAAATAATAGTAATGCGGTTTCCGTCTGAAAATATAAAAAAAAATCACTGATTACTAGGAAAAGTATCTCACTAATTTGTTATTTGCTTTGTTTGTAGAGTAAAGATGGCAAACGTGCACACAGTCCACCTGATGGTAATTGGATGTTGTGGCACATTATCACCTAAATCTGTCCTCGATTAAGAAACAAAATGTATTATAAAGAAACAAAATGTAGTGGAATGACCACGAAGTAAATACACGTAAAAGAGCCTCAAGCATGCTGAATATTTAATGCCATAAGACAATGAACTTCAATGGTTGTTTTAAATATTCGGCTGCAAAAATGTGGAATGATTTACCACCGCCTTTAAAAGAAAATTTTAATATTACATTTGCAACATTAAAAAAAAGGTTATAAAGGCGTTATTTCATAATCAAAAATCTTTTTAGGCCGAATGACTTTATGTTTATTGTACAATAATATTTTAATTCAACGTTTTCTTATTTTACACACATAAACTGTAATGAGGGTTACCGCTAATACGTAATCAAGTACGATGTGCGTTCGACTAAAAATATAACTAAAACAGCAGGAACTGGCTGAAAACCAGTATTGAGCATAATGCACAGCGAATACTGAGGCTGTTCCCGTTGCCTCACTTTGTACTCGTATATTTAGTAATATAAGTTAATTTCAAACGTTACGTTCAAAGTAAATTCAAAACAAAAAAAAGAACTACTTCAAGAACGAACAAACAGCCAATTAAAACAAGGACAGGGGGAAGCAAATCAGCAGCGTCTTCCTAATGACGACTAAAAATTAATAACGCTTGCTAAGTGTGGCAATTGTGGCACATATCCCCCTACGAGCCAATCTATGGGAGAGGCCTAGCTTCAGCAGAACTGAAACGACAACAGTAACGGTTTGTTCGAGGGCCAGACATTTATTTACGTAAGTATTCAAGGAGACAGGGAGTTTTGGCGGGAACTTGGCCGTAGACGGATTGTCGCTCCTGTTTTGTCGCTTGAATAATGATTTGAAGTGGATTTTGATGCGTAAAAGTGATGCGATTTTGTGAATTAAGTGTCCGCGCGTGTGAACTATTAGAGAAAACGACGAAACAAGTGCTTTGATGGCGATATAAACCTCAAGTTATTTTTATCACTTGGGCGCCTTATGAACTTGAGTGGCTGTCGTCATCAACTGTCCGCTGAGTTGATCAGTTGAGCTGTCGTCAAAATCTCCCAAGGGCTTCGCAATGTGACGCATCAGCATATTGTGAAGAAAAAGAACATAAAATGAAGATTACTAAAGAAATGATAGGCTCAGAAGGTCTAGAAACCAGAGCCGTAAAGCCAGTTAATAAAAAAAATCAAGGAGACAGCCGACGAGAAATAATGGTTCTCAAGTGACAGCCTCGTACCGATAAGCAAAGTATTACCTCCCCACCCCGACCCCCCAATGGGATGATGACCTGCATGAAGTAGATAAATGCAAGTTTCCTTGGAAGAGGCCGATGTTCAGCAGAGTAGGTCTTCACGATGCTGATGACTAATATAACATTTTTGTTTCAGGAAATTAAGTTATAGTTTCCAATTAGTTAGAATATAAAAAAATTTAAATTAATTATATAACTTTCAATAATAAATAACAATAATTATATTTGTTTTTTTTTAACATTTTCATATAACAACAAACTCCTAGAACATTGCAGAATATGTCCGATGAGCTCAGATATAATTCTAAACAAATCAATATTAATCTGAAACAAACAAATAGACTAGCTTCTTTCGTTAGTGATAAGCAACTCTTTCGTAACTAATAATATTTAATTACCTACTTTATATATACTTCGCTACATTGTATTTAAGTTTTATCATTTGAAATAAAGAAAGAAAAAAAAACGTTGACCTCAATGCTTTCTCTTCAGTATCAGAAGCTGAACAATTGCGGTTGTTAACTGTAAAATGGCTACGATGCGTGAAAGTGACCTCCAGTGACACCAGATACGGATTTATTTCATCATATTTAGTGGTCAATTGAAGGTAATATAGACAATATTAAAAACTGTCACAAAAAAAAACTAAAACTAATTTTTTTAATTACCATACAGTCCTACTCCCCGCAAAATCGTGCCAAGAATACTTAGCTTTTAAGCTAGAAAAGAACCAGCTCTCTTATCACCAGAATCGATACCAGTCGGTAAAGGTTCCTAAAGGACTTTAGGAACTGTTTCCGCGACTAGCACTGAAGTAATTAATATATAATTTGAACAAAAGCTAACCTCTCTATGTTACAACTCTATAATTATGACAATTTAAAATTTCAAAATAATCTAATTACAACCCTATAATAATGACAATTTAAAATTAAAAAAAAACATGGTACCAAAATTTTTGCGGGCTTATTGTAGAGGCGATGTCATTGCCATTTAATTGCAACTTTCATTGAGAGTTTTTTCAAACTAAACCTTACTAAAACGTTTCAATGGAAAGCTGATACTATATATAATAATATATTTAAATTATTCATTATATTGTTCGTCGTATAGAGAGTCGTTTAACCCAGTTAGATAACCACAGCTCAGGGGTCTCTGTCTATACGAGCGTATCATTACCACTAATGTTAATCAAGGTTTTCAAATCTCATTGACCTAATTAGTGTTGAATTATGAGGTGAGATAGGCGATCGATACGGAGGCCACAGGCTCGGAAATAGCCGTTTACCGATCAGCTCATATATTTGTTTTTTTCCTGTTTATTGGCCGCATCCCACGCTTATTCATTAGCTCGTAAAGTCCTTGTCCCATTTGTTATTGAAAAGGTTTTTTCATAATTTCCTGCCAAGTGTGTGACATAATAGACTTTTGTGTGTGTATTTATAACCGTGTAGTGGCGGTGTAGATACATACACACATTTTTATACGTGGTATAGCTATGCTGCAGCTATATTATGGTTTTAACAAGAATGGGTTGGCTCGACCGGGGATGACCACGCTCTCACAGAATCATCATCATCATCATTATCATTACAGCCCTTCACAAGTCCACTGCTGAACATAGGCCTCCCCCAAGGTATGCCACGAAGCACGGTCCTGAGCCGCCTGCATCAATCGACTTCCTGCATGTCTTACCAGGTCGTCACTCTATCTAGTGGGGAGTCGCCATACACTACGCCTACCGGTACGAGGCTGCCACTTGAAAACCTTATACAGTTTACTAAGATTGTACAGAAGACTGAATAGTACAATCTGCCACTTTGCCTGGCGTACGTGGACTATGAGAAAGCCTTTGATTCCGTCGAAATTTGGGCGGTGCTACAGTCCCTTCAGCGGTGCCAAGTTGACTGTCGGTATATCGAAGTGCTGAAGTGTTTGTACAGTAGGGCTACGATGGCTATCCGAGTACAGAACCGGAGTTCGAAACCTATCCAACTGCAGAGAGGCGTAAGACAGGTCGACGTTATATCCCCCGAAACTCTTCACCGCTACTTTGGAAGACGTTTTCAAGCTACTGGACTGGAAAGGATACGGTATTAACATCAATGGCGAGTACATCACTCACCTTAGATTTGCCGACGATATAGTCCTTATGGCAGAATCGCTGGAGGACCTAAGCACTACGCTCAATGACCTCAATGCTCAATGACACCCTCTTAAGATAAACATGGACAAAACAAAGATCATGTTTAATGTCCATGTCACACCTCTCACAGAATACTAGCGTAAAATAGCGGTTTAATACCGCTGTATTTCGTATGGTGAGTGTAGAGAACCGGATACCCTTTTTTACCGGAAATGAGGCATTCCATCTTAGTCCTCTGGGGTGACATCGCATTTTCGTTTTTATTCCTAATCGAGGATGGATGTGGATATCTATGGGGCACAGCATCCACTTGCTATCGGGTAGACTGTGTGCTCGTTTGTCACCCTTATTCTATTAAAAATACACTACCACTTCTCGTCCCGTGGGCGTCGTACGAGGCAACAGAGGAAACTTGAGAAGGTGGGCATCAGCCTTATTCAGATAACAACTCAAAATAATAATAAAACTGCAGTAGCCATCCGCTTGCCAAGCGTGGCAACTATGGCAACATATAGGGAGGATCCCTATGCGGTAATCTATGGGGATCTCTGTTCAGCAGTCTTTTACAGGCTGTAATAGTAATGGATGGTAATAGACACATAGTGAATGTGAAAATATGAATAAGTAGAAACATATAATATACATATATTATAAATATATTATATATAATATAATATATATGTGTAAATATATAAATATTTAGAAATATGAATAACCGTTTCGTACCTTTCCGCCACCGCCTGTCACCGGTCTTTGCATTTTAAATCTAGCGTTACCGTTATACGGTTACGGCCTATTTTCTGACTAAGAAAAAAAAAAAAAAAAAAAGTCCACTGCTGAACATAGGCCACCCCCATAGATTGCTTCTTATGGGGGGGACATTTGCCGTAGTCGCCACGCTTGGTAAGCGGGTTTGTCAGTTTTTATTTTTATTTTAGTTGTAATTAGGAAGATTTAGGGAGGTGATTAATGTTCTGTCTGTGACTCGCGTTGTCCGTTTAGTCTATTAACTTATTTTTTACTCTAAGTGGACTAAAATGTAACTACTTTTAAATTTGCATGACAATTATAAGTCAAACATGAGGATGTACCACTATGAACATCTTTGCACTACTATATCTACACTTGACCGCAGCGGGTCCATCAACTCTTACGACACCCGCGTGATGATATGGGTTGTATTATATATTCTTACACCGCCACTACAAGGCAAACAACGATTATTCAACTGTGAGATCATTCATAGAGAGTGTTACTGAAGTATAGATTATCTATACTTAGATACACAGGTTAGAAATAATAACATATTGAATAAAACCACTTATACGGATTTTATCGCGTTTAATTTACTTATTTTTAACTTTTTATTAATTTTCGACGTTTCGGGTGCTCTAAAAATAATTTAAAAATAAGTTAATTAAAAGCGATAAAATCCATATAAGTGGTTTTATTCAATTTATAGTGTTCGCGTAAATTTACGAAAACATTAAATAATAACATATACCTAAACTCTCACGCCCGTCACCCAGAGATTCTGCACGATTCTGACACACCTCTGTCATTTCTTTCACTTCCATATACCTGCCCCTACATACTCGTCAATTAAGGGTTTTCTCAATTTAAGCCATCTTCGATGTATCACCAATTTGGTCAATGAAATTCCATCTAGGGCGTCACTCACTTCTGCTGCATAAATTGGATTTTTTACAGAATAAAGGTGACATACGAGCACACATTCCACCTAATGGTAAGTGAAGGCCCATAGACATTTATATCTACCTCGATTAAGAATCAAAATGCAGATGCGTTGTCACCCCAGAGGACGGAGGTGGAATGCCTCGTTTCCAGTAGAAAAAGTCTCCTTCCGGTTTTCTACACTCACTATACGAAACACAGCAGATTTAAGCTGCTAGTTTGCGCTGGTAACAGTGACAGCATGGCCCTACCCAGATCAAGCCAACTCATTCCTGCTACAACAATAACATAGCTGCAGCGTGGCCCAAACCCGTAGTATACTAATTGCCACTGTTTCTTCGTTTATTCTTTCTACTTGTCCAAACCCCTGAAGCATTCTTTTCATAATCCTAGTCACAATATCTTCTAGTAAACAACATTTCTCTTAATAATTTCTTGTATTTGAGCAAACAATACTCATTGAATAAAACTGATTTTATGACGGATTTTATCGCGTTTAATTTACTTAATTTTAGTACCCGATGTTCCGGGTGCTTTACAGCGCCCATGGTAACGGGGGACTGAGGTGAATGACGTCCCGATATCAGAGTTAACCCGGAGTACGTTTATCTTTTCAATTAGATCGGACTAAATGTAATAATTAAAAAGCTGAAGGTACTATAGGTTAACTCTAACGTTAGGACGTCAATCACCTCAATCCGACCGAAAAGGTGACCTACCTAGTAAATTTAATGCGCATGTTAAAATTATGAACATCCATCATTTTGTAAAAGATATTAATAAAGTTTAAAAGTTACTGCCTATATACGTCCCACTGTTGGCTATAGGCATCCTCTCATTTCTGAAGGAAATGTGCGCCGCACTGCCCCAATACGTGTTGGCGCACTTCACACGTCATCGAAATATTTTTTTCTTTATTTCGCAGACATGCAGGTTTCCCCACTATGTTTTCCTTCACCGCTGAGCACGTGGTAAACCAGTTCTTAAAATTGTAATCAACAATTTCATTCGTGCCGGCAGGGATCGAACCCGGGTTCAAACTCAAACTCAAACATTTTATTGCGTTCATGTGGTTACATAAATAGTTCTTGTGTTGGATATATTAGAGCCAAACATGAGCCCTGATAGGGCGTAGCATATATTATGTTATATATCAATTTAATTTAATTATTATAGAAAGATGAATTTAATTTTATTTACTTAAACTAAACATTACTTTTAGGTTTAATAAACATTTGCAAAATTTACAACGATATTAAAGAGGTATACATAATCAAATTAAACAATTATTATTTTTCACCGAAAAACTCTGACAACGAATAGAAACTTTTTTCAATTAAATATTTGTAAGCTATCTATCTTTGAAATTTATACAAAGATTCTTCTTTTTGTAGATATTAGGGATTTTTTTATAAATTTTTGCACACATACCATAGGGTCCTGATTTGACTGTTTGTAATTTTGTGATAGGTGGAACTAATTTTTTACTACGACGTAAAAAATGAGGATATAGGTGTGAGGTTGGTCGCGTACTTTGAAATTTACAGCGAGCACTAACCATATGAACTATCCTTTATTTAAATTTACTAAGTTTTTTTTTATTTAATTAAAAAAGCATTTCCTCTACGGTAGTATTAAAATAAATCGCTATGAGCCTACTGTGGCGTCGCTGTCGTCGCACCGCAAGCGAAACACACCGAAGCCTAAATCACGAATCATATCAAAATTCCGAATCATAAACAGTATATATAAAACATCTCCGAATTATCACACGGAGTGTAGGACGCTCCCCGGGTAGAACACCTTGCCCGGCGGAAGATCTCCCCTTTTCCTACTTCGACCACAGTGGTGACCATCCGACGTGATCTGAACACGCAACCAACAACCTTCGGAAACTTCAAGCTTCATCATCGTCATAAAATACACCACCCATTCGCTCCCGAGCAGATATCGTCTGCAGTCTTCATATCCTGCAAGCCATCTAGCTTCACAAGGTTCATCGCAGAACTGGAATAATAATGCTTCCTGCTCCTTCAAGCTACTCTCTGCGCTATACAGTGTTTGGCACGGCTCTGAGCTTTCCTGCTCGCCTCTGCTTCACGGCACTCTCAACGCAGACTACAAGGCAATCACCTGGCACTTGCACATTCGTTGGCAACGAGACTGCACTATCGACCTCCGGTCTGAGCAGGAGGATGATGTGGCGGCGCTGTCGTCGCACCGCAAGCGAAACACACTGAAGCCTAAATCACGTTATCAAAATTCCGAATCATAAAAATTATCACACGGAGTGTTGGCCGCTCCCCGGGCAGAACACCTTGCCCGGCGGGAGATCTCCCCTTTTCCTTCCACGGCCACCCTACTTTTAAAAAAGTTCCCTCCACAGTAGGATTTTCCCTTGTATCGTGGGTTGCTTTTTGTATACTTATATTGCATAAAGACAAGCATATAGACAAGTAATTTGTAGAACATGAAAAACTTGTTTCGTGCGGGATCCGAATCCGCGCCCTACAGACGCTTAGCAATTGCAACGAAAAAAAATACAACCGTACAGTGGTGGTGGCAACCGTGTAGTGGCGGTGTAAGAATACCCACTGCCCCAAATTATCCCTTGGGTAAAGAGGTGACAGAGGGAAAGTAAAACAAAAGACGGGCAACAGCATCTTCCTAATAACAACTCAAAATCCCCATGGCAAGCGTGGCAACTATGACAAAATTCTTCCTATAAGTCAATCCATGGGATAGGCCTATGTTCAGCAGTGGACTTTAATTATGCTTTAATGATAAAGAATAATCGAATAGAATTATTTCACGCCGTTACGTTTTTCACCGCTGAGCACGGGAAAATCAGCACTTAAAATTACAATTAACAATTTCATTGGTGCCGGCAGAGATCGAGCTCTGGTTACTCGCATACTGTGAAATTTAAAGCAACAAATCTACAAATCGTTACACGGATATATATATATATATATATATATATATATATATATATATATATATATATATATATATATGTATATATATATATATACCTAGTCCGGCCATAAGTCCTGTTACAAATGAAAATGCATTTTTTTAATGAAGTAATGTAATATTACTAAAACTTATATGTACATATTTATTAAAGTCTCAGCAGAAACTAAAAACAATATTCTATTCAAAATGGCTACATTTGGCTTTTATACAGACCTTTAATTTGTCCGGCCACGAATCTATGGATTTATGCACTGTTTCCATGGAAAATTTCACCACCCAAGAACTCAATGTTTCCGTGTCTTTTAGAACAAACCATGTCCTCTAAAACTAACCGTAATTTGTTGTCAGTCTTCAGCTCTTATAAAGTCTGGAACGTTGGTTTCAAGCCAGGCTTGGGTAGTTCGTGCCTTGTGACCAAGTGCAGAGTCCTGCTGGAAAGTTCACGATACATTTTTAAAAGTATATTGCTGAGAGGTTTCACAACACAATCCAAGACTATCTTTTGATACATTTCGGCTGAAGTTTTCACTCCTTTTTCCAAAAATGTAGCTTTGTGACGCCTTGATAAGACACGCCCCACCAAACCATCACTGACACAGGATGATGACCACGTTGTACCTTTCCGACCACTTGAGCAGCTTCTTTAGAACTATGAGTGTACAATGATTAACATTGTGCTTATTGTAGTGCTCTTCAACCGAGAAAAATTTTTCACCGATAAAGAAGTTATTTCTATGCCCTTCACCTGCGTTTCGCCACAGAAAGCGTTTTAATTGACTACACTCTCTTTGAGCCGTGGTAGCTCAGTGGTTAACGCTCGCTGTAAATATAACAAAACGCGAGTAACCCGGGTTCGATCCCCGCCGGCACCAATGAAATTGTTAATTGCAATTTTAAGTGCTGATTTACCACGTGCTCGGCGGTGAAGGAAAATGTCGTGAGGAAACCTGCATGTGTGATAAAGATGACAAAAAATATTACGAGGACATGTGAAGTTCGCCAACACGCATTTGGGCAGCGCGGCGGACACCTAAACCCTCTCAGAAATGAGGGGAGGCCTGAGCCCAGCAGTGGGACGTATACCCCCTTTCCCGGTGGGGACCCCCCTTCCCTTCCCACCTCCCCCCCACAAACAACCAACCCCCCACCCCCCCCCCTTCCCCCCCACCCCCACCCCCCCCCACCCCACCACCAACCACCCCCCCCCCACCCCCCCCCCCCCCCCTCTCCCTTTAAACCCCCCACCCCCAAAAAAAAAAAAAAAACAAAACAGGCTGTAACTTTACTTTACTTTACTTTACTCTCTTTAATTGTAAAGACTGATTCAGGGCATGTCCTGTATATCGGCGATAAGCACCGAGCTTCAGTTCTTGTTTTATAATACGCAACAGGGTCCTAGCGGAAATCTTCATTTCTCGCGATGATAATTTTTGCTTACTAATGGGATCTCGACGAATTCTGGCTTTAACAGCAATTAACAGCCTTTGTAGTTCTAACAGCACGCGGCCACCCCGATCTTTTATGGTCTTCGATAGAGGAAGTGTTGTTGTATCTGTTTATAGTACGATGTACGAACATACGGCTGATACCAAGCTTTTGAAGTGTCTGGAATATGACCGACGGCTCCATACCCACTTTGTGCAAGGCGATCACCGCAATCCTATTTTCTTTAACACCCCATTACATTTTGTAAATTGATAATGAACACGAAAAAATACGTGAAATGGCGCCAAATCGAAAGAACTTTTAAAAATAATAAACGCGTTCCAAATTTAAAATAATTAAAAAGTTGAAAAAAAGAAAAGTTTTTAGAGAACGGATTTATTGCCAGACTAGTTACATATTATGTGTTGCTGAGATATATATAATAAAAGGCAGTCATTTTGATATGACATACAGACGTCTATATTTATTTATCAAAACGTAAACCTGCATGAATATTTAAAAATAATATTTCGAAGACATGTGAAGTCAACCAACAAGCATTGGTGGAACGCGGCGGACGCTTCCCTGCCTTAAAAACCGTCTCGGAACTGGGAATAAAATGCAATATAATATTTTTATTCAATATATATTACATATTATTCGTATTGAAAGTCATTTTTTACTTTTACCTCTGTTTCGAAAAAATCTACGTCCTGGGAAACACCAGCGAGATACAACGCGGTGGAACTTTTTTAGAGTAAATAATACAATATATAAAACTATATACAAAATTTATTTGAGAAAGAGCTTGGAAGCGACCACCAATAAAATAAAACATGTATGAAAAGTATAAAATTATAAGTATATTATATAAAAAAGTGCTCGAAACGTAGGGATTTAAAAAGTTTAAATTAAACCCGATAAAATCAGTAAAATTTGTTTTATTCAATGTATAGTATTCGTAAATATAATAAATCATTATAAACTACGTATTAATTTTTATTATAATAACCCTTTTTATATAGTTTTTGTTTATTATATGTCGAAGTAGGCCTGTGCACAGCATTGAGATGTATATAGGATATAATATAGGCTGTAACTATAGTTACTTTATGTATATGGTACCAGACGAAACTAGTTTTAACTCGCCCATTAGAAGATAAAAATGAATGAAATACACCGTGAACGAAAATGAAACAAACGAGTCTGGATTTATCTTGAATACTACGATTTACATGACGCGTGGAGGCCGCTAATTGAGGCAGGTCGTACGCAACATTTGAAAATATTTCACCACATCCACACTTATCAGAATAGAATAGGATGATTGTTATTCGATATAGATTATTACATAATATTTGTTGAAGGTCATTTTTTATTTACCACTGGTTCGGAAAATGCCTCTGTCCTGGGGAGAACCAGCAAAAACCCAGCGGGATTATATTTTTTTGAATATATATTGCTTTACAATTACATCAAAATGGGTTAAATTATCAAACTACGCATGATTACACTAACTGCATATTCCCTCACATATTAATAGCTTTTTCACACAATAATAGATATAGCTGCATATCTTCCACAGGGCCACGAATTTTTCTTTTCTTTTCAGGCACGTGCTCAGCCTGCAAATAGCGTGATAATTTTACTACGATGAATTAAGTGACATTGAGGCACAGTCATCGAACCTTTGGCATATCGCATTTCGGGGGTTATCATGCACGCGCTAGATAACCTTCTCCTTATATAAAACGAGATGCCCAACGCGATCAACAGTACACACTGAAGCGGCGAACGATAAAGAATATAAACTAACTATTGTGCAAAATACTTTGTTACAAGCAATAATCTTGCTTATGATCGTGACGATAAAGTTCATTGGAGCTGCATCTTGATATATTGTCGTGGGAAACCTGCAACACAATGCGTTTCCAACGAGTTTTCCTAGTTGTGCTGACTGCACTGCTGCTGATAGCGCAGTGCGCGGCGCGTCCTCAACAAAAGAGCCACGTGTATAAACGAGCATCCTGGTGCCTCCTGAAACTGTGCAGCTATCACCCGACGCCGCATCGAGTGCAAACATTGCGATAGCCTTCATAAGCGCGCATCAGCGATCGCCAGACGGAAGTTTACATCGAAGCGCCGAATATCTACTAATTTTTGATTGAATTTCATTCAAAAATAATCTTTATATAGTAGTAATATTTTGCGAGTATTGACTCGTTTACTTTGGCCTAAATTAGGCCGCCGCCTAACACAAGTATCTGTATTTAGTCATGTATTTTAGGTTTTGTTTTAGTTATCGACCTGAGGGTCATTTAAAATAGAATTTTTAGTATTAGTAATGATAACAATAAGTTCCTTTTACGTGTTATTTTAGGGTTAACTTAAGGTGAATAATCATTTATTTATAATATATAACGATAGTATTTTGAAATTGTTTAAAATGCTAGTGAAAGTTATTTATTGTTTAGATTTTAACTTTGACTTTAATGTTTTCAAT